>JAAXOA010000291.1:0-27128 GCA_036561885.1 Salina celebensis
AGATAGAAGCATACTGTCAATTTTATTTATTTCCTTCCAGAATACATAAAGTTGCATCCCCACACAGATAATTTGATAGGGAATCCTACTCAATTATCTAGGGTTTTGCATTAGTGTCACTATCAATTTTATTGCCAGCTCCCCCAAAATGTCGTAGGCGCAACGCGTACACGACATATTTGTACATATTTTAACAAGGGGAATACTGAAGAGCTTGTTTCCTTCTTCGTTATCCATGTTCTGTTTTGAGAAGAAAATTCCCCCTTTTTCGATTTTATTTTTATGTTACACGACAACTGAACTCGGCTTCCATTCGTCATTCTTAAATTTGGCTTTGTGTGTATCGTACCGTTTACAATGCGCACGGTTCCACTTCTTAAATATGAGCAGCTATTTTTCAAACTTAATCGGAAAGAAGTCGTAATGAAATGAGATGGTTGAAAAATATTAAAAGATGAGAAGAATTATAGATGACTTGAGATAAGTTATCAAGAACGTGAACCTAGCCCTATTATCATCATTTGCTGGCTTTAAAAGATTATGAATCTTTCATATTCTCCGGTTCAGGTAACTTTTTGAGCCCTTAGGGTCCTCCATACAACAGGAACAATAACAGTGAAACTAAACTGACCAAATGTGTAGAAAAAGCCAGAAAGTAATCGGTCATTGAGATAACAAAAACGAAACACAGAAAAAACTGATGCTGATGTGATAAATATTTTAAATAAATGAAGGTAATGTGTCTAATCATCTTTACTTGTGTAGAATAGCTTTCTTATGAATATTATCTTTCTACCCGCATACCATATCATCAAAAATATTTCAATAGCTGCCGTAAATACTATTGCAAGGAGATGAGGAATTTATCAGTTTTGAGACAATATAAAAATTGCTCATTTTATGCACGCAAAGGCTTAACACGGAATGGGGTTTTAAAATGAATCTCTTATTCAGATCAGCTTTCACTGCATTTTTGAAAGAGAAAAAAAAATCTCCGTCAACTTATGCAAAAATTCACGTAATATTTCAAAATGATCCCAAAAATACCAGTCTAATATTATCATTATTATTAGCCCTCTCTATCTCTCACCTTATGCATCATCTATCATCATTCATCATGCAACGTGGCAAGTCCTCCACTGCTTGAACACTTTCATCGCGCTAATAATTGCCAAAAAAGAAAATTCATTCGGATATCTAGTGTTTAGTTTGTAAAAATATATCATCATAACCATCCTTTTTGTAGTCATCACCCAACAACTTTGAGAGGATGCATGAATACTTTAAACTCTATCGTCATCCTTGCTAAAAGTCTCACACTTGGCGTTTAGAGGCATAATAATTTTTTTTTCTAAACGGGATTATTAGTTGAACGATGAAACGTAGTACATAGTAATTAGTGAATTGATACTGTGATGTTACGTACCACAAAACACCAACCACTGCCCCCACCACTTTTATTCCCAATTCTTGCTGACGTGTTGATATGATTTTTATTTTCTTTTTCCTTTTCATATATTTACACTGCGTCTGCAAGATTTGTATGCATGAATGCATCTTGTTCTTTCGTGAAACAGAAAATGATATTATGTGCATGCAAAACATGTTAGCCTGCAGTGTAAATAGGTTTTCACAAAAAAACAAAGGTTTCCTGTCTCAACTTTGATGATCTAGTATTCCTTGAGTAAATAACTTTTGCCAATATACATACCTGTAAAAAATTATTATGAAAAGTTTGACAGGGCCATTCTGACAATGACTATTTGATAGATCATCTTCGTTGAATGTGTTGTTTTTAAAGTCTGCATGCAACATTCATGTTTTTGTGAGATGAACCAGGATATTTTTTTCAACTGATTTCGTTCTAGCCACAAAAAATGCTTGCAGTGTTGTTGACGATTGGGATAATGATGGTTTTGATAAGTGAACCGATTTTATATTTATTTCTTATTTTCATTCTGAAATCAACCATTTCATTCAAAATTTTCAACTATTCTTGTGTGTATGTACCTTGTCCGCTAGATATTCTGAGTTACAGTAAGTAATTACATTGCCGCGCGTAAAGATACCAGATTCCTGGGATTTAAGAAACAAGCGTATAAATCATAAAAAATTCGCAAAGATATGATTTTGATTAACAGGAATTGTCTTGCGGCAATACCAGAGCTATAACTAGCATAAGCTTTTAAATGATAGAGGTGGATGTGGCTTCAAATTAAAAGGAATTTTGCACTAACGATTGTGTTACTCGTAGATGATAATGATGTTATCACCAATACTTTTTGCATAAAATATCTATTAAGGATAAACCCAACGTTTATTTTCCGCCAATTTTTGTATATAGTATAAGGTTTTTTGAGCATGAAACAGCAAATCCTAACTTTTCTGACACCCAAACATAATGATGAGTTTATAAGAGAACACGGAATTAGACATAAATGATGATTTGAAGCGACAGCCGAGTGCAGAGGATGATTATGATTAGGGTCGAACGAGCGTCGGGGTCGGAAGGGAGATTTTTGCTACAGACACAAATCCAGCTTGTACACATCCATATAATATTGCCTAACCGTCCATCCGAGTAAGCTTAGATCAGTAAGTCATTAGCGGAACCCCTCTCTATTTTTTCTAAAAGTGTATCTTTCTCCGTAATAATAACAATAACATACACCAGCAAACAAAAAGGTTAGACTTTTTCCCCTCCGTCGTTTTCACGACTGGCTCAGATCTATCTGATGAACTATTATCTCTGTACCAGTGCAGTGTACCCTCGAGTTATGTAATATTATCTAGAAGAGAGAAAAAAAAATCCTCATCATGATATACGCACAGTAATATAGCCACTTTTCTTATAAAACACTCACGAAATGAAAATGATAATGAAAGTAGACAATAATCATTGACTTGTTCGATGTCGGCCCTTTTTTCAAGGGTCGGTGTGAAATTTGCGGCAGGCCACTTGAAACTAGCAATCTAAATATCGACTGGTGTTAAGTAATTGAGCTATAGTGTAAGCATGTAAAAATTAAGTGGGAGAGCTTCAAGCACAAAAACATAAGAAACGGTATTCTCTTTGTGTAGTTCTCTCTAGTTTATATCATGGTCACTTGATGAGACACGAATTAGGCAATAATCATATGAAAGAAGAGAGTGAAAATGTTTATGTGGAATTCGAAATCCAAGAGAGTAAACACGCCGACCCTTTTCCTGAGTGACTTTTAATGCATATAATAATCATGCACTGTATTACACACAGAAAGAGCGAAAAGGGAGCGAAGAAATGCGCTGTTTCTTGCGCTGCATCTAGATAAAAAAAAGAAACATTTCTTGAGGCTTTCCACTTGTCTCAGGAAAGGAATTATTGACCCACCCTGGTCGTGGAGAGAGGCAGGCAGGAGCAACGCACACAGAGAAACAAAAAAAACGTATTGGTAGTTTTTGTCGGTGAAGATCGGCTTGTCGGCAAGAGAAAGAATAAACAGATAAAATATGGTGTAATATTTGAAGAGAATAAGCTTTGTATCAATAACTCATGCTGAGCTGATGAAAATAAGAGAATTTGATTAAAATTGAACCCTTTCGTTTTTTGGCGTGATCTTACTAATTTGTTCTTTAATTTTTGTCTTGCTGGTGGTATGTGCATACCACAATAGACAGACCATTCTTTACCAATTTGAAACGAGGTTGGTTCTATTGTTACCTGTCTATAGATTTTATTTTTTATAAACATCAAACTCTGCGAGTGACTTAAAGAAAAGGATTTTAACCTTTAAAAGTTCTGCAAAATACCCTGGCCTAAGAACTAGTTTTATTGTATTGCGTTTTCCAACCAATTATCTTCTCTTTTTTGTTTAATTACGATAATATTATATCTTATTCTCTTTTATAATTACAAGAGTTGATACTGTGGACAACGAGAAGGCTGGCCGTTCACGTATTTAACAGAAACGTTGAAATAGTTTCAAAAAAGATGAAAACCCAAGACAAAGATGTTGATAGCTGGTTATGTCGAATATCACAAGAAAATCTGTACTCTACCAAATTGCGTGGTCAACATCCGACAAAGAAAAGGAGTAGCTGATATTTCGGCTACAGTGGTTATCATGGTAGTGAATCTAACTTACCAAGAAAAAGTATTATTTACGACCTGTTCAAAATGAATATTATTGAACTCTGCCAGTGATGCAGACAGGTTGGATTATCGCCATGATCACCTGAGAGGATTCACGCAAACGCAAAAATAATAATAATGGTATCGCCATCTCAAGACCCATTAGCTTTCTTTTATCAACGGGAAAACAGGATGCATGCCTAAGTAATGTGGCAATGATCACAATCATCACAAGTTTATCTACCCGGTTGTATATAAGAAAAAGGTGTTAAAGAAGCCAAGTGGATAGTCACGGTTTTGCATAGATGAAATTCTAATAGAACATATAGCGTCAGTGTCAGTATAGTGTTGTATAAAACATATCCTTTCCTTCGACCATTATGTGGGAAAAGCTCATTTCAGTGTATGTGGGACTTCACAGGTTTTTCTCTACGAATGATTATGCTGGTGGCAGAGGTGTCATGCAATACTACCCTGCTCACATTGGTCTTATCAAAACTCATGACATTTAACAACGGAATAATTACCTGAATAACGTGACTACAAGGAGATAATTGAAGTAGATTTGTGCATGCTTGTGTACTCTGTCCGTCCTCTTAGGTGGATGATGACTCTTCCCTTCCTGACCAGGCAGCAGTATAGTGACTGTGTGATTGGTAAAAACCAACCTACCTCTTTCGACAAATATCACTATCACGGTTATGTTCAGGCCTTCATATTACATTTTTTTATAGGCACAATTGAACAATTGTTTTTTGTTCGTGATGTGGTTAGACTGGTACAATACGTGTGTGTTCTTGACAACAAATACTTTTACAGAACAATTTTCTTTTCTGTCTATTACATTTTTTAATCGTTTGCTCATACGACTAAACTGTGAATAAATATGGGCATTTTATAAATGATAGGTGAATATTAAATGCTGGCAACCTCCCAACACCAGCAGGAGTAAGCATAAAATAGTGTTGATCAAAAGTGTAGGGTTGTTGTACAACTGGGAGCTAATTTTGTCGTCAATTTTATTTATTACGTGATATTGTTCCCCATAGGCATTTGATATGATTGTTCCAAAAGAGATATTTACGAATGGGAGCGTTTATGCAGAGTTTACTCTCTGCAAACTAGTCACTAATAATGTTTGCACGGTTGCTATGAAAAAGTTGATGATGTACATGAACTTTATATTAGAGACTGATGCTTTCCAAGATGTAATGCATCTGAGAGCAAAAATGTACATTTCATTACCATACAATGAAACAAAAGAATTATGTTTTGTACTTGAAGTGTCACCCTATTTTGGTGGAAGTGTATGAAGACTTTACGAAGTTTGAATTTAAATACATGTAGTATTTATGGCCCCAACAGAGATGTCAATTGCTGGCACATTATTTTCAATTGTTTTACAAGCTTCCGTTTTAAGAAGTAAGTTGGGTGGCACACAGAGCGCTCAGGTCACCAGGTCTGACAATACATAATGGGAGTCAGTCTCGATTGTGTAAGTGGAAAGTTATGAATTTTTGTCGTAGGTAAAAAGAAATAAATAAATTTTTGATAAAAATCTATCAATCCTACATGTAGCACAAATTTTTCGACAAACTTATTGACAATCGAGACTTCGAGAGGAAAAAAATGGAGTGGGTCGGGAGACGTACTTCATCAAAGCATAAATTATGAATTTAGTGCATATTTGTATTCAAACAATATTTTATGACTGATATGGATGAGCCATCAGCTATTCTTCAAACCGTAATACTAACGTCATCATCCTTTTTACAGTAAAAATGAAATGACTTGTTACGAGCAAACTTTGAAAATTATGAAGCTTGAAGCCTTGTTTGTTAATAATATTGACACAAAATTATATTTTACGAGTTTGCTCATTTTTCAACTGTCTATATTAGCGAAACAACGAAAGGGTAATCATAATGCTACCTACTCCTTCAGGTTAAATCATAAAATATACTCGTACATCTCAAGCAAATCGAGATAATGTGAAAATGATAAGAAAAATTTCAACAATAATAAGCGAAGGTTAGCCTAGTAAACAAATACAAACAGTAGGACACAGGGTTTCAGAGGATCATTATCAACTTTAGATGTTCTTAGGCAGCATAGACAGTGGTTTTGGCTGGCCAAATATTTATTCTCTAATCTTGTCCATTTTTTATCCCATGTCGCTCCTAATTACTTTGGCCTGAGTTCCAAACTCATAAATTGTTAAGCACTAATCTGAATAAAATAGCGACGGGCAGTGCAGAAACAAAAAAATCAGAGCAAACAAAGTGTAAATTGCGATAAATTATTGTACACCTTGGAAAATACCGTAGGGATGAAGAAGGATGCATTACCAAAATTGGTATTATGCTTGCTACTTGATAGAGGATTTGAGTTATCTAAATTATCACATTTAAGAATGAGTCACATGATGAGAGCAGACAAATAGTGATGTATCTATTTATTGTTTGCAAAAGAAGGTTCACTTCGATGATTTGTGAGGCTTTGTACATTTAATCTGATTGAAGCAATTTAGTGTTCTAGAAAGCGCCCCCATGTCTTATCATATCAAACCAATCATAATTTGAAAGAAAACCATAAAGTAGTCACAGGATTTTATGACCCTGTGAGTAAACCTCGACTACCTCAGTATCATCAATAAATTATTTTAGGAAATCACTAAAACAACCAAATTTGGTTTTTGAAGGTGTAGCAGAAACAAAAGCCTCTGTGAATTGAACAAACAAAGTCAGCAAATTAGCAGAGAGGCAAAATTGAATGTGTGAGAAATTCCCACTGTTCTTCGCTTTGACGCAAATTTGCTGTTTCTACAAACACCCTTGGGATGTACTTGAATTTATATTGTGGGCCATTAACTCATCACTAATATTAGTGAAACATTCGACACTAGCAATACCTTGGGTCGCTTTCAAAAATAATCAAGTATACAATGACGATTTCAATATTTTAAAACATTGTAAAAAAATAAAAGGTGCAATGAGAATAATTGTAAACTAAACTCATATCCTGTCTAAAATAGATAACAGTTTAGTGAAATATGTGCACTGTATTAGACTAAAGTGCGCATTACGAGCAACACCATAGCAACCATTGCACTACTGGTGTTCATGTAACCAATTAGCAGCTAACAGAAGAATCTTGTCAGGTTGTATATTTTTAAAGATATATATCTTTTTCATTTTTTTAAAAGTCAAAACCTTTTCTTCGTATGCTTTCTGGAGGACATGACGTGTGTCGTTCCTTTAAAAAAAAAAAACTTTTGCAAAGAGATAACAACAGTATTTTAAAAATGCTGTGTTTTGTTTGATGTACTCCATCCAAAACGGATGCCATAAAGTACACGAAGGTGATGATCAACGTGATAATAATTAGATGATGAAGACTTTCAAGAAAATTTGATACTTCCTTTATGGTTTAGCATCACAAAAAAAGTATTCTTTTTTTCCTGAGACAATGATAGTACTGAGAAAATAGTTTGGTATCACTGTGTGCTCATCTTTTCTATTGTTCTGCAACCGTTTTTAAATACACAAAACCATAACTTTAAGCGATCATCGTTTTAAGAAAAGTGTTAGAACATGAAAATAATGGCCATTGATAATAACGCGTGGGAGTTGCAAGGATGTACAATTTAAAGTGTCATAAATGCATAACGTATACTTCTGCATGGACCAGCCACAAGAAAATAAAAACACAATTCTAAAACCAGTACCATCAAGAATAGCACAGGGAAGAAGACAGTGAAAAATGAGAATGATAAATGTGTTGACTTATCTCGACTACTAATCATATTAACACACATCTTGTTAGCATCATACCTAAACGAACATCCTCAGCTAGATTTGCAATAAACATTGACTTATTTTTATGTTCAGAGGTAAGGATAAGGATGTTCATGTTAAATGTGTCGATATCATTACAGGTGCCTTTATAATTACAATAAAACCAACTCATCTTATATCTATTTATATTACTACATGCACACTCCGTGTTTAGGTATAATCAGTAACTTAATTACAATATGCTTACGGATGCACAAGTGATTTATATTATTCATTTTCTGCACATTTGTATTTATATACTGGTTTTTTGCAGCACACTGAGATTTTGAGCGTTATTATCATTTTAATTGTAAATGCAAGCTACTTTGGCACAAACCAACCTATTTCTTTCATCTCTATGTTGTTTGCAAAAAAATGACTGAAAGATTGCATCAATATTCAACTTACATTAATTATCTTATGATACTACTTTGGCACAAACCAACCTATTTCTTTCATCTCTATGTTGTTTGCAAAAAAATGACTGAAAGATTGCATCAATATTCAACTTACATTAATTATCCTATGATCAGACCAGCTAAGGAATGGCGGAGTAGGTATTTGTAGAACATCAGTAGAAACAAACAAGGAAAAAAAAGAAACAAGCTTGGTTGGCTTCAACTGCCAATTAATTGTGTGTTTATCAACGATGGTGTCGTACTGTGAAAAAAATAGAAATGCTTATTCCACTCGTAAAATAGTTAGGACGACTGATCTGATACGAGCCATTTCTGTCAGCAATTGTGTTCTTAATTGGTACACTTAAATGAGTAATCGCAACAAGGGACTTTTTTTATGACTGGTTGACTTGGCTGTGGATATGCTTCAAGGTGTGTGGCGACAAATTGAATCCTGCTACATATTACGAGTGAACTACATTTTTTATAATAATGTGAACGTTACTGACTATAACATTTTTGTAAGCACTGCTAGTTAATTAACGCTATCTTTAACATTTTTTATACAAAATACGAAGCAATATTTCCTGTCACTTTAATATTTATTAGGTTTAATTGTTGATTCTAAAGAGAACCAGGTGCGAAAGTTGTAATAGGTGGTGGCATGACATATTGAAGTAAGGAAATGATTTATATATCACTGGTGAACGTTATACATTTGAAGATTTATAATTTTCAGCATTATCTGGCGCTTATTTTGCTATATTATGGATAGTTGCCAGGCCAGGAAAACTCGGTTCACTGTACATGTTGAAATCTTTGTGTGCAGGAGACATGCATCACAATACAATAGTGAGCATGAAACAGTTTTAGCATAATTTAGCAAATTGTCTTGACTCGAAGGGAGGTCTTGATGAAGATTAGAGTGCGAATTGAAGGATACTAGTATATATTGTTGGTAAATGCATTAAATGCAATTCATTGACTCTTGATCTAATTATAATGCAGCTAAGCTGGTTTGGTTTTATGCATTTGGCAAATATGCACAGGTATACGATAAAAAATACTGTACAACTTGATGCTTGCAAATCAGTTGTGTTTATCTAAATGTTTTATAGAGTGTTAGCAAAATGGCGTGATAAAGCGACTCTTAGTCTTAATTACCTCAAACTATTGATGAATGAATACCTATAGTCAAACAAAAACGTGTAGGAGCAACTAGGGACCAAATACAAAATCGCTTGCCAAGCTGGCAGCCACAGTTCTCTCAAATGTAATCATATTTATGATTAATTATGATCAGCAGCAAGTTTAAACAAATATTATGATTTTACCCTTGTACCGGAAAGTGAATGTAGCATGTCTGTGCTAGTTTTAATTTTCTAATAAAAGTTTAAGTTGAATCGAGTTGAAACCGACTGGTAAACAAGACTGGACTTCCCTCGAGCTTGCCATGTGAAATGAAACGAAATCGTAATGATATCAATTTAACGAGTTGTACTTTTTAATTGGATCCTGTGTAAGATTGACTTGATATTGCCCACTTTTCATTCATGGTTACATTCATGATGAGTTTACGTACATTTAGCGTGAATGGTGGTACCCGTTTGGCAGTTATACTTGTGCGCTTTGAAACCTGGTTTTTCACTGATCCCCTCTACAGCTGGATTACTCACCAGCAAGTTTTACCATTTTACGGAAACAGTGTTTTTGTTGAATATATGAGCAAAGAGAAACAAGTATTTCAGTCAGATTTCATTCACACAAAAAAACACCAAACCTTTCGGTGCATCATTGCTGAATACATGTTTTAATTGTCTTTTAAATAGTCATCTGAGTTAGTTACGAGGACTGAAAGATATCCTTGTAAACATGTATTCTAACTTCACCCATAATCATTCTTGTTATTCAAACTACCACAACCTTTACATTCAACGACAGACAAGCTCATGTTCCATTTGTAGAGGAGTACGGATGGAAAACTTGATTTTCTTACCTGTGTCTCCATAATTTCAAGTAGAAATGTAATATTCTGCATTATGTACATAAAGATCTTTCGCATAAAAATTTATTACCTTACCTTGCCACTAACTTAACACAGACGACTCAACTAGCACGGCCACCTTCACCAGAAGCAGCTTAAAACCAGCCCAACTAAACAGCATCGGTTCGGTAGACGATTATCGTCATAATCGTATAAAAAAATTTCCACAATGCTTTTCATAGTAATAATTCTAGCATGCAACATTTTTTGTACAATAAAATTGCTTGTTGAACATAAACATATTATGTGCACAATATCTACACGGTTACACACAACTGTTGCCTGGCTGCATTTTACCAATGATATGATTTTGGCAGGGTATGTGTGGTGTAAAATCTCATGAGCGTTTTTTTTTTCACCTGCTTGAATTTTACAAACCAATATGTGGTCTACCGCTATTGCCACCATTATGACAAGGTCCATGTCGAGAGCAACTTTGGAAAGAAAAGTGAGCTCATCATCGAAAGAAAAAATTGAATCATGGGATGTGTATTAAGTAGCCAGGATCTGTTCCAATGCTGATTCCAGTTTTTTTTTCTCTCAAAATGGTCCTGTTCATAACTATTAGTGAACTGGCAGGATACATAAAGGGCTAGCAATTTTTATTTATTACGACTACATAATATCCAGCAGAATCATGTATTTTTACAGCAAAAAGAAACAAGAAAAAAATCTCTTATCTGCAGCATGTCAGATCTGGGAAATTTTATGCAAGCTCAGGTAATTTTAACATGTTTTAAAATAAAATAATTGATAATAACAAGAAATTTTACAAAACGAGTCATTCCATAAATAATGCTACGAGTTGAATGCATTGTAAATGAAAGGGTTTCCATCGTGATTCTACTCAACATGATTTTTACAACCTTTCGCTTCGCTAAAAACACAATAATCGAGTTGAAAGAAAAACGCATGTGTGAACTTTGCATTGAAAATGGCAAGTGTGCATAGAGCTGAGATATTGCACACGGTTTGCTGATATTTTTATCAATATCTGCCATCGCTCATCCTGGACTCTTTCTCTGTCTTTTAGCTGATTAACTTGTTAGTTTGTGTTGGGAATAAATCAGTCTGCATTTGAGTATTTTTTTATACTGTCTTGTTCAAAGAGTACAAGTTTCCACTTGAAGTCACATCATATTAAAACTGAAAACTTAACTCGACTTTCTGCGGACAGTAAAAATTGTCTCTATATTCGTCACACTTTAAATCAAGTAGTGGCTTGTCGGAAGCATGCATATTACAACGCAAATGCAAAAAACCACTCTTTTATGCTTGTTTTTATGGGATCTTGGTGAAATGATAAATGAGTAGCAAAAAAAATCCACATGGCAAGAGTATTTTTATGGCAGTTCCTTGAAATTCTATAACTGATTCTATGGCATTGCTCATGAAATAAAAACCTAAAAACCATACAATGTGTACACATGTCGGTTTCTTGAGAACGCCACGAGTTTTTACAAGCTTACATGTTATTATAGCAGGCTATTAATAAAAAATAATGTACTCTTCACTTTTCGAAATGATTGTACGAGTGAGGAAAAGATCGTTTAAATGTTTCTTTATGCTGTTTTGCTTAATTATGAATCAGAAAAGAAGTTATAAACATATTCGAACTACCTGTTAAAAAGTTATGGTTGCAAAAAAACTTTTACAACCACATTTCATATGAGTATATTTCTGTATTGTGGAAGCATCAGCTCCCTTTTCAAACACGGATAGAACTATAAAAAAATATTGTTACGAGCAGTATGGCCATTTTATGTAAGTAACGTTGAGATTGTTGAGAACCTGACACAGGTGTGTCTATAACATATTTATGGAGAGCAAAATATTTTTATCGTGAAGATTCGGTTTGAAAAAAAAAACATGTTGATTTGGATGAGAAGAATAAGCAAATCATTTAGTAAAACATTTTTAGCACGAAAATAATTATTTACTGTAAACAATATGTTGCTTTTGGTTTATTTTGAATTGTTTCCACAAACTTTCCACCGATAAGAGAATATCGTATATTTAGAAGGGTACAAATTGTAATTTTTACTGACACATTGGTAAAATTGCGTGTTCTTTTGGTAGTAAAATAAAATGCTGTTGCTTTTTATGACACCAGCGTAAATTTTATGAGTGAACTCCCACCTGGCATAACCACACCGTGGTTTCGCAGCAACGATGTAATCCATTTCATTTTGTATTCACTCAAGTGGATTTTTAAACGGGTAGCCTTTGCAATTTGTTTTTTTGTTTCTTCAGAAAAGTATCTAAAAGATTGTTTTCATACTAAAAGCACTCACTCAGCAATTTAATGTGTAGGTTCACTTGGTTCACATCTACACAAACGCGTCAAAAAGTTTGGCTACTGGTTTTCCCATCATCAACCACTTACCTTTTATTCTCAGATTGCAACTTTTTTTTTTCGTTTTCATTAAAAATATGTCAGTGAGTATCTATCCCACAATCGCTACTTGCATCACATTACAATTTTAAAACGAATATTTTTGAGTGATTACATACAAGAGCAGTCAAAGATGGAAAAGAGATGAATGAAAAATTCTCAGGTAGGTATGTAGACATTAGGTACATCTCTGTTTTACGGTGGTCGGCCAATGATTAATTCTTATCTTAACTACTGATTTCCGCTGAACATTACACAGACAAGAAAATGGTATTCTAAAGGTTAATAAAACTTTAAATAGTCGTTTGCTGTGATTCAATTAATGCGTCTTGTATGAGTTATACAATGTATCATATTACAATATTGTGATGCCTGCAGCCAAAAGCCTTTGCAGTTAAAGCGGCCGAGGAATTGTTAATGATGGATTTAGGATTTATTGCAACAATCATTTTTTGCATACAAAATAGACAGGCGTTGCGAAAGGAAATGTTGAATGTATTCATCGAACATTAATATCTAGCTGCAATTTTGTATACAATGAATAAAAACTTTCATGGACAGTGAGCCGGAACTGTCGAAGATTATTAGATGAAACATGTACAAACATCACAGACTTTTACTCTTTCATTATCTACGCTCTTTCAATATTTATTCCAGCTCGTTGAACCAATTACAAATATATACAAACGCCTTCCCATAATAATATGCATCCCTGCACACATCTTTTTTTTCTCGGTAGCGATGAAAGTAATTCGGGTGTAATGCGAATAAATGAGAGTGATATAAATGCATGAAGATGTGCGCTCAACTAGAAAGAAAAGCCAGTTTACCCGTTTATCTGACAGAATTGACGTTCCTGCGTATAAAAAAATACTGATGCAAGTCAGATGTTTTAGGAAAGTCATCCACTCCCAAGTTTTATATGCATTTCTGCGTACACTATTACAAAGGGGATACTCCAGAGAAATGTGTTTTTGCGTTATGCTACGAAAAAAGGGGGCGAGAACAGAGGAACAAGATGGGTAGAACAGAGTTTGAGCATTGGTGGCATTCTTCCGGAACGTGGCTATAAAAGCAGAGGAAAAAAATACTCGTAAAATACGCAAAAAAACGGAGACAGTATTGCGTATGCACTAACATCTCTCCACGACAGCAAGTTTCCATGGCATACTGTAGTTGCCGACTCTCACCCTTCTCCTCTTTCACAGTTTGTCAACTCCCGTAAAGATACATAAAAATCCACACAGTATCATGGGCGTTTGGAAGGAGAAACGTGAACATGATTGCTTTCAGCCTGCCTCTCCACTTGCGTTGCCTATCTTCAGTTTTATTTCAGCTCTCCACGTTTCTTTTACCGTTACACTGTGGATCAGTTTCATGATGTCCCACAAACCATATTATGAACATCACATTTACTTTAGGGAAGTCTTTCGGTCTTTTCAAACCAGACCTATTTAATAAATTTTTAGCAAGGGAATCTACTGGAGTGTGTGATGGAAAAAAAGGGTTATGTTATTATAACAATCATCGAACCCGAATAACCCCGATCGGAACTGTTGCCTTTTTAACACATTCACTCTGCTCAGGATTGTAATATGAACTGTGCACTTTTCCTCTCTATCGCCAAACTGAATTACGACTTTTTTCAGGATATACATTTACTCATTGAAGATAACCCTATCATTTATACAATTCATCAAATTCTCGTTTCATTCCAGTTTGAATTGTATTATCATCAACTTGGATACTTGCAACAGAATGCATAAAATAAGTGTAAAAAAAGGTTAGTAAAAGCAGACCNCTCGTTTCATTCCACTTTGAATTGTATTATCATCAACTTGGATACTTGCAACAGAATGCATAAAATAAGTGTAAAAAAAGGTTAGTAAAAGCAGACCAGTAGTGCCTACAGCCTGTTATGCGTGTTCATTTACATAATATTAGATAAATGTTGTTCATGTTGCGGTGCAGCATCCCACCGTTTTCCAAATACTGTGCGGTTTGTCCCAAACACTAGGTTAAAACTGCCTCACTCCTTGGTCTGGAGCTGCAGGACTCCGAGCCTTTATAAAACGGGCATAATCAAATTGACTTGGTTCATTGCATTTTTATTTTATTCTCATATACTTCGGTATGCTGCTTGTTCTTTTAATTTATAATGTGATACATGACTGCGCACCTTTTTAAGCAAACTACATGAAACGGTTTAATTCTATCAGTGTAATGATTCCAGTTGTGTATGCTTGTTCATATGTGCGGGATAATGTTTCTGGGTGATGATGAGCTGCTCCCGCTGCTTCACACTGACATTATGATCTGTTTGACTTTATACTTGAAACAAGAGCACATCCACAATTCAATCTTTACATTTTTTCTATTCATTTTCCTCCTGCTGATATACTGCTACAGCTCTTGGCTTCCTTTTTACATGGTCAAATGGTCTCGGCTTTCTATGCCCGACAAAACCTGAAAGCTCTAAATTATCTCTATCCAAATGAACTGTCTTGTATGCACCCTTACCATCAAAGTATCAATTGCCATGGGATACAAGAAGAACACCGAAGTGAAAATGAATTGCGTTGCGATGATAAACTTGCAATCTCGCATCATCTTTCTTTACAACCAGATTATATTACTATCTGAATTACTTTTAGCGCGATAAAAGTAACGCTTAATGTACCTACCTACCTGTCTACTACCCACAGCCATAGCAGTAGTATCAATCTCCAGCTGGTGGTGATTATAAGTACGTACTTGATGAAATAAATGAAAAGCTGTTAAAATTTTAAAAGGAATATTGCCATCAATCTAGCGAAAAGATACTTCATGACGGATAATGTGCGTGATAACATTTTAAGAAAACAAGGTAAACGTGTACAACCGGTGAATTTAGACTGATTCATTGCAAATTCGTAGTGGTAAATAAACCTAAAACGAGAGATTNGAATTTAGACTGATTCATTGCAAATTCGTAGTGGTAAATAAACCTAAAACGAGAGATTGACGTTTATAATAGCTAACGTTACTATGGCATGTTATAACCCCAATATAAGAATGATAGAACTTTCAAATCAACAAAAGTGATTATAACCTGTGGCAATTACAGCTTTTAAGAATTAACTACTTTGCTACTTCTGCGGCCGGACCAGGAAAGGAGAGAAAAAAACAGGCAGCAGCATTGATGAACAAAGTTAACTAGCAAGGTTGTACTAGCTCCTATGCTACACCATAAAAAAAGCTTGAAACTAAAGCCGCCTCTAGCATATTTAGAAACTACAGCAATACCACACACCAACGTAGTATCAATGATGTTTTAAACAAAAACTGGAAATGATGCAAAAGAAACTAGAAATTAATATTTTTCGTTGGATAAAGCTAAAAGAAATTTTCTGCCTCAGTACAAAAAGTGACTGACTTCTTTTTATCTTACTATGACGAGTAAAACCACAAAAATCATTTCATGCATTTGCATCAAAACTGCGTTCTTAAGCATCCTTGACGGTTCATATAATACCAAGCAGATAGTGACTAAAACCGGCCTGATCTTTTCAGTCCGGCAAACTTCTCCTTTTTTCACATTTCATCGTCCCCATGTGAGGCTACTCATTTCAACCAAATTAATATTCAATCTTTTTACATAAAAAAGTCTAATTAATTCCGACCTCACTGCTGCTCCTGCTGCTTTGGTGAAAATAATATGCTGTGTTGTGGTTTTGCTGTGATACTCACACTTGAATCCTGAAGAAAGAGAGAAAAAAACTGCTTGCACTTTGTTTGTCTTGTTTTGCTGTTCCTCGTTTTGAACTTCTCGTTTTTCTTCATTTTTAATAAGATGATATCTTTCCACTTACCAGAATTTTACTACCAGGTTTGATTAAACGTCATCACAAGCCAGTCATCAGCAAGTTTTGATGTATGATCAAAACTATCCCAAAGAATTTTCCATATTTTGTGAAGAATAAAAAAAAATGAGTGAATTGAAGTGATGTGCTTAATAGCGATTACAAACTGTTTATAAGACAGGCTGATATTAAATAGACTCGTTTTCTTCTCGCCTTTTTTTATTTCCCCAGATTTTATTATTGCCAAATACAAGCCAAAGAATGTGTAAAACACTTGAAAATCTTGCCTTCACATTATCAGCGAGTATATAGCATAATCAATACATGTTTAGAGCCACCCTCCCACCGTCATACACGCATAATAAAGTATTTTTAATAATAAGCACAAGATGAGCCCAGAAGTGGTAAAAAACGTGTGATAATATGATGAGTTGTTGGCTAATGAATACGAAACGAGAACTTGTATTGAGATAAAGTAGAAGAATTAAACAGTTTGGCATAGTACACCAAAGTTGTATTATTCCATACCAGTTATCTTTTTTGGCAGTGCCATTTTTTAGAATGAAAAAACATCAATTATTACAGCCGTTATTGCTTTTTGGACAGGCACCCACTGACACTTGGGAGTATTTGAAAATAGAAAGAAGCTAATAAAAAATATTTTGTTATGTATGAAACATAGTAAAGTTTAATTTATTTGCATACCTACAGTTTGCAAGCCTCTTTGTCTAACTGCCATCACTCTTGTTTGCACTTCTCCCTTTTCGATCCGGTTATGTGTACTGGCTGCCAATCATTTTTTACGTAGTACGCAGAGGTATTAATGAAAACATATAACGTTGTCCATTCATTCATGCTAATAAATAAATAAAAAATATATAAATTACATGCAAGATTGCAGTAGCCAGTAGTGCTACTCGCAGAGAGAAAGAAATCAGTAGCCCTGTTATCTTGTTTGGTGCTAACAATTCATGAGCTGTAATTTACACTGTATCAAAATCAAATAAAATATGACTTTACGAAAGTAAATTGAAATTTTATCTTATCCGCTTCAATTGTAGGTATACGTTTATATCAACATATAAGCAATAAACGATGTACACACACGGAGGCTCATCATTCTCAGCTCGCTAGAAAAAAAAAGATAATTGAAGATCTACATCTGCACTGAAATGATACCTCTCTCTTTTCTCTATCTCTTGTGCCGGTGCTCATCGTCATTATTACCATAATTCTTCTCAAGATCTTTTTGTGTTTGCGCATACATCATCTTCACAGGTTATTGTTCTTTTGTACACAGTTTTGACGAGTTTTGATTTATTGTGGATTTTAGCGAGAAGGAAAATAATAAAATGATAATTTAAAGCAAAAGGCGTTTGGAGTGCCAGTAGCAGTAATGAAAATTCTTGGTTGTTTCTTAAAATGAAAATTAATAAAAAATTTATACGGGAGGCAACAATCAAAAGGCATTAAGCTATGTAAAAGCGTAAATGGACACATTCTATTTCTTTCTGTTGTATTGTTGTCAGTAAGATTGAAATTAACACAGAGACCACGTCGTCATCCTCTCTCTTATGACTTTAATTAATGCATCAGGTAGCACAATAAAATGTTTTAATATAAAAAGTTGATGAAACGATGATGGTCAAGAATTGCTAGGTTACATCAGTTGCGTACTGTGTAAATTGCTCCTCTACAATCTATGTAGAAGCTTCAAACAAATTTAATCGAATTGAAGTTACATTTGTATTAGTGGAGAATTTTGCAAATATTTTTGCACTATATAAATTTAACCATCGAATGTTAACTAACCATAACCATTAAATATACTTTGGTAGGTAGGTTTTGAAAAACCTTCGCCTTTCCTGTAAAAGGACATTTTAGCGGTTAGTAGCCACGTACAGATTTTTAATAGTCGGGTAATCCAAGTTTTAATCAAATCCGCAAATCTTAGGTCGTAACTAACCTTCCCATCCTAAAATCATAAAAAGTTTTTTGTTGGTTTCTTCTTCACCAAGCCACTTAGCACACTCGAGAGAATGAGTATACCTACTTCCCTTTCCATTCATGATTACTACCTACCGTTGGTAGTCTCATTTAAATCAGTTAAGGCAATCAACCTGCATGCGTCACAAATTCGCTAAGAATACCACTCCAATACTCTCCGTTGACTATAATCACAAATGCTTTGCAGTGTAAGATCTGTTATCGTAATTAATTAAAACTGTGTTTGCACGAAGGTTTCCATTTGGTTTGACACATTCTAGCTCTAATTGAATTTTATTACCACCCACAAAGACGACTTTATGGGATTCGGAAGAAAGGCGATATCAGGAGAACCAGCTACTTAGCAACAGTAAAAGCATTTTTTGATACATACAACTACTCAGGCAAGTTTATAGCGCTACATATGCGATGACTTGCCATATTTGCTCCGAACGGAAGGTGCTTAACAAGCCAACAAAGAATATATGATTAACAACAACAAAAAAACATTTTTTTTTTCCACACAAGTAGGTACTTTCATACATCAACCAGTCTACAATCGTATTTATAGATGTACGCACACAATAATGAACTCAATCCAGTAATAAAATATAACACAATAATAAACTCACCGCTGTTGTTACTCTCTTGGCAAGAAGAAATATTATATTTACTTTTACGAGAGATGCATAGCATTTATACCATTACCGCTGCTGATATGTATTGATATTCTCACACATAAACACTCTAGTAGGGAACCGACAATAAAAAAGCAAGAAGTAGATTTTATTAACCACACATCATCAACATATTCATTCTTTCAGCTTGTGATTTTCAGTGATACTTCCGAAACGCACTAAAGAGAAAAATCGTAAAATTTTTGTGTTTACCCACAGTTGTACCTAACTAGCCGTGTATTAACATTATGTGTGCTTTCCATGAATGATGACCAACGCGAATGCTTCTATACAACATAGTCTTGATGTAAAAACAGCGATAATCTAACTTTAATTAGACTCATTTTATAGCCAATCTTGTTTGCAGCTTGTGTAATCGTTTATACCTTGTTGGCAACACGGAGAGAAAAATCTATTTCATTATACACATACCTACATTCATTTTGTTACAAGTAATAGGAATTTTAGTAGGGATATGTGTAGTCAAGTAATAATTATGATTGCTATTTTTACTGAGTCAGTGACTGACATATCCATGGCAAATGTACACAAGGATAAAAAATTATATGGCAAAAAATGAGATTGGCGCAGATAGAGTCCAAGGCTTGTAACTTTAATCCGAAAAAACAATAAAACTTTAAGTATTTTTTGATGATGATAGAAAATATAGGCATGATATTATAGATTCGGTTTAGTTTAAGTATTTTTTATGCTCTTACATTGGGCTTGTATTATACCTACATTCAATTACAACTCATTTAATAATAATACATGAGAAATCAGGAAAGAAACTGAAGAAACTAAAATGCCAGAAAAGCGTGAACGAGTTGAAGAACCTTACCATTTTGCTGTCTACATTGTTATTATTATAGTTAGTTCCACTATACACAAAATGGTGCACGCCAGATTGACGGCGAAGTTTTGGATGATGAAGGTGATAGATATAAAAAAGGAGGTAATTTCCGATGGTCGTTTTGCTGCACCTTTGATCATATTTCTGTGTTTGAGCGGAGTTAGGCAAGAAAGTTTCAGTGAATATAAATTACGAGGCTCATAAAATAATGGTAAATGGCTCAAGTGAAAAAATGAGAAATATACACACGTATAAAGTGTAGGCTAATATATCCTTGGTTAATATTATTGTTGCATTAGTTAGATTCGTAATGAGCTCCTTTTTATAAGCTTGCATAATATGTTTCTAGAGTGAGATTTGCTCTGCTTGCACACTTCCCTTCTGTTTGCTACCTATACAGTTTTTGGTAGTAGTGTGCCGGAAACTTGTTTGTTCATAATTTATGTTTGCATGTTTGGATGGTGGTGTAGTCAGTAGTGGTGGCAACGTTGTTTGCACACAGCTACCGATGTTCGGTGAATGTAAACATATTATGATAAGTAGTTTAAAATTCTATTAGACATGCTCATTGTTGATGTGGAGGATGCGGCAATACCTTTATAAAGATCTAGTTTTTTTTGTTTAATGCATAGAAAACAAGTCCCAACAATAACTGCAACATGTATTTTGTCCTGTGTAAAAGTTAAAAAAGAGAAAAAAGCGGATCCGGGAGAGCGGGGTGGCAAAGGCCAAGAGAACGGAAACATTTTGAGTTTTTTGCTGAAGAAATTCTAGAAAAATTTTCAAGTGATGGTTCATGATCTACCTACATGCACAAATGACTGACGTTTAATATGAAAGCGTTTAGTTAAACATGAGTTCGGAACAAGCAATCCGTGAAATTCAAGTTGCAATTGTTGTTGAGCAGATATGTACAAATGGCAATTCTAATAATTATGAAATATTAGATGAACATATTGCTAGTAAGAGTATTTATGTTTTATGTACAAGTGTATGAACACTACGAGCGCAGTGTGTTGCTTTTAGCCCATTTCTATGCAAATTGTGGGAACTGAAATGAAGACCTTGTTCACTATTTCTCTTGCAAAACTAGTAACAAATTACTTCTGACCATCAGTATCTTCACTCATAAGCAAAAAAACATACTCACTCATCTTATTCTGAAATACGTGCAAATACCATGTAGTCATTAATTATTCATCATGTGACCGGCTGATCGTTTTTCTCATTTCACGAGAACTTACCGGGTTAAAAGTGTTTGTAAAGTGTTTGGTAGGCATGGTATCATTAAAAAGTCAAATTATGAGTGCTTTCTTGTAAATAAAAATTCTCATTTCGCAGCCGTGTAAAAACAACCCATTATATATTTTTGTCATTCTCTTCTTCCTGCTTGCATTTCCAGCAGATAAATTAGAATCTAGGGAAAGTAAACATTTATTGCGCTAAACTCCAAACCAGTACATAGTGGTGTGTTGGTAATAAAGTTAACAAGGAATATTATTTATGTATATGGGGGGAGAAAAGTGTCACGGTTGCTCACTTGGGTATTTTACGCATGAATCCATTTCGTCAAAAAAAGAAACATAGATAAACCAAGAACCTCACTTGCCTACCTAGAAAATGAATCATTCATTGTCGTTTACACTCTTACTACATTTTATAGGAAAAAAAGAGTTTTGAAAGCAATGACAAGCTGTTGGACACGGGATTGTAGCCAAGAACAACTTGTCCATTGTGTTGTTGTACCCTATAGTTTGACTTGTGTTCTAGCATATCCATTGTACATGTGTCGCTTGTATTTTGACGATAAACCAGATAATGTAGATCCAATTGAGGTAACAACATAAATGTGCGCACCCTTCTTTTATCTTAAACTACACGTATTACAGTCGGACTTATATATGGATGGACTTCTCTTAAGTGACAGATAACAAATCGGTATACACCGTGATCGTAGCTTAATGATAATTTAAATGATATACTGGAGTTCCTTACGCGTTTCTAACATGAGTCACTCACTACAACTTTTGTATGCTGAAGAAGGCTTACGAAGATGGACTGAACGTTTAAGTAGAGATTGTATATAGTGGACAACGGACATTCCTCCCTTTTCTTTGTTGTAGGTCTTTGTATTTTGTCAACTCAAGTTTAACATCACGGTGAATCTCCGCCCACATTCTCAAGCACAAGTGAACTTGATTTCACGCAGACAGTTTGGGAAAAGGATTAAATACAAACCAGTGAAGTGATTTCACGTGTTCGCTATGGGGTTTACCACTGCTTCTACAAACAAACATTAGAAAAAAGATTTTCAGGGTGTACATGTCTAGTAGATAAATAAAAATAAACGGTAAGTGTGTTCTTTCGGCAACTTCATCTATACGGTCTTCTATATGACAATTAACTTGGTATCAGTGATGAGAGTTGGAGTATGTATGTAAGAGCATATGTTTCGCTTAAGCCGTTTTAGCCTACAAGGATTCATGAAGTATATGATTTACAAGCTGTTGGCGATGGTTTTTTGAAGCTAAATTATGCTGTAAAAAGTAACAACTGTCACCAGAGGAAATATTAGGGATATGTGAACAGAGTCTCACATAATTGGAGTGGGTAGTTTGGAAACCCTTTTCTGATATGGCACTTTATCATTTTTTCTAACTTGCAGCAGTACTTAAGTACGGAAACCAATTTTTATATCAGATCTTTTAAAATGGTAGATTTTGGAGGAAATTATGTATGCCCTTATGTGCTTGCCGCATCTATAAATGTTTTACTCGTCACATATTCCAGTAAATGTAATTAGTGAAGAAGCTTTCACATGTCTGCCCAACTGAACCCTAGTTTTGATGATTTGAAATTAATGACATGAGAAAAATTCGTAGCTGACGAAATCTTTTTTATTCGTTAAAGTAAAAGATTTGATGTGTGAACATTATTCGATACCATTCCTTTTTCTGTTTCACAGGATGGTGTAAGATCCGGTGTTAGTTATGGCATTGCAATAATAACTATGTACGTGCAGTTCTATGCAATACACCTAATATTTCAAAGCAGCTACGGAGAAAACAAAATGTTTGTGTTGTGTTCAGGTCTAACAGTGGTACTGTTATAGCAGAGGAGAAAAAATCATATACACGGAGTGCTGAGACATTTTGATCGAATAAACTCGGACGTTGATGACATGGTTGCGTGTCGTTTGGAATCAGCTACCTTCGGCTGTAATATGTACAAATAATGTGAATGTAACTGCAACGAAAGTTTGAAACTTTTACTGTACACACAGTATGTTCAGTAGCCATTATCCCGCATCCACATAATATGGAAAAGTACAGCTCTTTAATCCAACGACTCTTCAGGTGTCACAAGGAGCGTGTAACAAGTCATAGAACTTGTAATCATAATGAACACACTTGAAGAAGGGGAGGAAAGGAGAAGTATAGAGTAAAGTGACATCCATCAATTGAAAAGCGCAAGAAAGTAAAGCAGCAAGAGCAACAGTCCAAGTGAAATTGTTTCCATCAATTTCAATGCGATAAAATGAATGATAAACACATGGGCATGAAAAAGGAGCTCCGACGTAGGCGAAAAATTCTCATTTTGTTTTTTTACACCACGCCAAAAACAATACTGTTGAAACCGATTCTCGGTGACGAAGGTGTGGATGAACGTGTGCAAGTATGCAACGTGCATGCATGAATATTAATAGACGCGTATGGATCATTGTATAACCGCAGGCAATTCTGACATTTTTTAAAACCCTAAACCTGTATGATAAGACTGCGTTATATGCCTAAGTTTATATAACTCACATACAACCAGTAGCCTGTTCATAAAACAAAACACTTTCTGGTCCCACAATTTGCATGTAACTTTTCTTTTCTGCACAGTAATATGTAAATTTTAGTAATTATTCTGAAAAAAAAATGTTTGGACTGTGATCAAAGCTGTAGGTTATTTACTTTGCGCTAAGCAAAAAGAAAAGTGATTTCTTTTCAAACAGGTAGGTAGGCTGAACTTTGTTATTACCTTATGTTTATTTCAACAGTAATTTATATGTATTTCCAACCTGTGAAATGGCAAAATGGTTTGTAATAATAAAAAATTGTTCTCTTTTCATTCCCACTGGCAGAGATTGTTTAAATCTTTCAATAAATGGGATAATGTGTCAATTAATGTCAATAATAATACTTAACTTCTTCTTCAAACTGGTATTGCTGACAGGTGATACTAGTCAATTAAACTTACTTGGAACACGAATTGGATTTGTCTGAAAGCTGTAGCTCTACAATACAAACAAAATTCTATCTACTACGAAATATATAGAAACCACACAGTAGACTGGTCGTTGTTAAAGATTATTTTCTCTGGTTTTCATCTAACAATTTGACGAATTGATTCAAATTTACGTACTTACAATTGACGATATCATATTACCTCTGCATTTTTGATTTTACCAAAAAGAAAAGAAAAAGTAGTTAAATACTTTCAACCCTCTTTTCTGTTGTCCCTATTGTCGTTATCGTCATCACTCAAATATGAAATAGCAACGCTTGGAAATTCAATATGTACTTGTTACGTAAAGATTATTATCTCGAATACTTTGTTTCTACTTCTTCACAGTTGGAATTTATAGATATGGAAAAAAAATATCTTGAAGAAGGAAAAGTGTGGAAAATGTTAAGCACTTGACGATGTGGCGATCATCACCATTGCCCGTTATACACTTCCTAACATTATCCAGAAGTACTGAACTACTGATTAATTATTAGAGTTTTCTCTTATGATGATGATGACAAGGGTTTGACCCCTTTGACCTATTTCACGACTTGCACATGTACGTAAACTCATTTATTTGTCGCATTTGTTGACTGTAACGCAAGTGTAATGTGAATGTGATTATCTTAGTTGACCTCTTAGCATTACTTCGGCATTTTATACTGCTGTCGTTTTCCTTCAGATCAACATCAACCAACACAATTACGATTTTTTAACTAAGAAAGATAATCAATGCGTAGTGGCCCACCAGTCACTTTTTGTCAGAAGAAAATGCAATAAATTATTTATTTACCATGTATTTTACATTAGCTCGTTTACTGATTGTCCAACCTACTTATAGCTTACATTTTTCATGCCTCTTACTCTTTCATTGCCTTGTTTAAAAACGTCATCATCGCCGCGTTATCAAACACTGATGATTACCATGAGGACCTAATCAGAAAAAGAGACAGAAACTTCACCCTGTCAAACGAAATGTTTCACTGAGACCCAAAAATTACAAAACTATCAGTAGCTGTCATAAATCACGAAGAAATCATTTTCAACGTTCATTATAGTTTATCATCAAGTCATTACCCAGGTCTCCAATTTTCTATTCAGGGTATATTTTTTGTATGAAAAATACACATTTTTTGCATAAGATATATAGGAAAAGACGTTTTCTTTGTAATTTGAGTACTTTGACAAAAACTGGAAAATTACAGTTTTACTGACTTGCCGATTTATTTCTTGGATCTGATTTGAGTCTTCTGAACAAGGTCTTAGCATTCTTTTGGAGCTTCACGTTCTGTATTACATATACGCAAAAACACAAACTGATAAGTACGGGTCACTTGCTCGGGTGCAAATGCGGCCTTTTTGACGTTGATCACATGAAATGCTCCTGGGCTATTTTAATCAACCTACACTATCTTAACCTATTTGGATGAATAGGCAGTTCATGAACATTCTGCTAATACAAAATGAAAAATATTGTGAAAAATGTTGGCAACTCATCATCTTACACTTAACTGTAAGACAAGTTAAGAGACGAGCTGAGGTGGCACCATACATATTTACTTTTTTTGCACACCGCCACCGTACCGCTGGTGCTTTGACTGTGTGAAGTATAAAATAGCATTAGTGCAAAACAGTTATAAAAAAGGATAAAATAAAAATGCTTTTCATGGAATAATCAGCTTGCCCGCTATCACGTCTGGGGTGGTGGTGGTTGGTTGCTATCCTGAACTCTGATAACATCATCTTGTCCGTTTCATAATGAAGTGAGTGGACTAATCGTTCTTTAAAGCGTACTGAAAATCACACATACACGAACCGTATCGCTATAAAAAGCAACATTTCTTATTTTCAAAGCGCTTTCAAGTCTTCCGAGCAAGAGAGATAATAATATTAAGACCAATCTTATAAGTGATGTGTGTAAACAAGACGAGTTGGAAGTTAAAATCATTATTTTTTATATGAGAATTATACTTCATAGACATAATCGGAACTTATATCAAGACTTCACAATCTCATCGTTAATAAATCAAAATAATCAAAATAATAGGCAGTTGTAGGTGCAGCATATTAGAGAAATCCAGTGGACCAATAATGGGAAAAGTCCCTTTAAATCTCGTAATGAGCTCTTAACCCTTTAGTCAGTTATCAAAATGCAATGAATCTTTTTTTCTCAAATACTAAATAAAAATTACAATATTTACTTCATGCTACTAGAAATAGATAATCAATACGGAATTTCAGTAGAGCTTACAATATCATTTAGCGCAAGTTCCGTGTAATACAAATTACATATACGTGTGTAACTGATGCACTCATCCTATTACTTATTATCGCAAGGTGGAAATCCAAGTCATATCATAATTGATCGCATAAAAGTTGAAGGTTTATAGTTACTCTATTTGGTTTGAGCAAAAGTGATTTGATCAAAAATCCCCAAATCCAGTTGCATCCGCCGTTGCCTACAGTAGTTTCGTAAACTTACCGATTGTTTTTTGTATATATTGGAGTCAAGACGTTGTCTTATATTTATTTATATTTATAAATCTACAGAAAATTTAAAATACATTTGCACAGTTCACAAAACCATGTAAAATTTAATTAGCCAAGGTTAAAATCAGATGAATAGAATAAAGTAAGCGAATGAAAATGATATCTGTTAAATACGCAAGTTTTTCTACGCTCCTTTGCATAATTCTCATGCTCGTCCGATT
>JAAXOA010000292.1:0-27104 GCA_036561885.1 Salina celebensis
TTTTGTGGCCGTAGAAAATGAGCAGAGTTTCCGTTTTCTACAAATTACACAACACACTGAATGAGTGCAAAAATAAATATGGAGTATGGCATAACAAGAAGTAGGGAAAAAAATCTTATCCAAGATAGTGTACCCTTTCAGCGGAGAAATGACGTTTCTGCGGTGGTAACTACTTGCTAAATTGCTGCAACTTTTTTCCTCAGTCATATCATCAGATTCATCTGAATTATTATCATGATTGTAGTTTTTTTTTCCTCTCAGGACGTTGTTTAAATTGAAGAATTGTTTTAAATTCGTTGCCATTTTGAAAGAAAGAAGAAATTTATCGTATGTAGTGAAAATATTATAAAAGACTTATGGGTAAAAGTTTTGGAAAGCAGGGAACGAGAAAATTCATTATGTCAGGGAATGGAAGTAACCTTAGCAATTTTTTTTCATACCACTTCTATCCTGAATACCACCACAAGTGATAAATAATACTACCACACTTACTTCTATTCACATTAATCTAATAGCAAGCTCATTTACATACATAACGGCCAACTTTCTCCGCACCGTCTCATTCTTCCCTGCAAAATTCTGGAGAAGGAAAGACAGGGAAAGACACACTTACAAAAAGTTTTGAAAACTCTGCGAAATTTTCTGCAAATAAAGATATTCTAGAAAAAAAAAGTTGATAGCGCTTTCACTGTAACCACCACAACCTCTTCAGTAGGTACTGCATAGATAACAGAGAAGGACAAAGACGCACTACACATTTCGAAAGTTTAAGGATGAAACTAAGCATAAGAATAATTAATGATCCTGATACTAACCACAAGACAGTTTCACTTTTTTTACATGTACAGCCCATCCTTGGAAATAATATAACAACGAATCAATGAACCATTCATGTACGTAAATCGGTATTGCCTTGGCATTCTCAATCCCACTCAACTAAAACAACTACATAGGACTAGGATATAAGGTCGACTGTATTCGCTCGACCTAAAAGTGAACTGAGCGAAAGTGTGTAGTTAGCAGTTAGCAAGAACATCTGTTGTTTTTGGTTTAAAGTTTACAAACCGTTTCACATCCTACACACTAGTTACATTGCTTGAGACACTAATAATTTTAGTAACTGACTTTGTGAAAGTAGTCGTGGCAACATGAAGGAGTATGCATTGCAAGAAACAAGAATTATTTAGTGGAGTACCCTTTTTGGAAAATGTGCGCATCGTATCCACTTAAACTGCCACAAAACAAAAAGCCCTCCTACTTTTGCATAATTGCTAATTATATAATATAGTTCCGTTTCCTTATGCATACATATACCAGATAAATCGTTCGTTACGTAATGCGTAGTACCACTTGGGCGATTTGTTCGATAGATACATAGGAAATGTTTCGACATCGTTGTATTTTAATTGCCCAATGCTTGCAGTTTACACAACAAATTTAAAAAACAAGTTTGAAATTGCTTGAGGTCCCTTTGACCTTTGCAGAAAAATTGCAGAACTCGTAAATCAAACCTATACAATGTAACTAGTTCTTTTTGGGGGTTGATAGTCCAAACTCATCGAAACCTAAGTATTGTATTCAATCATATTTTTGTCTGTTTAGATTGATTGAATGTTTCCATTGGATTTAAAAGTTCATAAAAATCATGCAGTTATAATAACAGTCGTCGATGGCGATGAGGAAATGTGAAATAAGCATGTAGACAAAGCAGAAAACAGCCGTCAGATATGTTTTCATTTTTTTAACTGTTGAAACATGTGCTCAAATTCATGCTTTGTAACTGTTTTCAATTGTCTTCTGTAGATACTTCATGCGTCTTTGAAGAAACTGTTCTGTAGCTATATGCCTTACACCCTACTCCTCATTGTTTCTTCTTACACCTTTCATGTGTTGAGCCACTCAAAATTGCTGAGTAATATTTCTTTTCCTGGTTTTATGAACGTCAGATATGTTTTATTTTTTTTAACTGTTGAAACATGTGCTCAAATTCATGCTTTGTAACTGTTTTCAATTGTCTTCTGTAGATACTTCATGCGTCTTTGAAGAAACTGTTCTGTAGCTATATACCTTAGACCCTACTCCTCATTGTTTCTCCTTACACCTTTCATGTGTTGAGCCACTCAAAATTGCTGAGTAATATTTCTTTTCCTGGTTTTATGAGTTTTTGTAGTTTTGCTCAGATCATTTCGCAGATGAAAAAGGTACGCAAAGCTAATTTCCGTTTTGCCAAGAGAAAAAAGGAAAACAGCAACAACATGGGAAAATTTAATGAAATCTGGTGCTATGATGTATGCTCGTGGTGGCGTTAGAAGCAGTAAAAGTAGTTGTGAGACAATCAAAAAAATGTTACTTGGAAATGTGCGTGTCGGTATTACAAACTAAAGAGGATAACCCAAACTCGTGCGTAGTTACAGTAAACTTTTAAGAGCTACTCTCATGACCACTGGTACTGCTTTCCTTCTCCAGAGTTTCATGACCTTCGCCCATCAAACAGAACATCCTACAGCGACGATAGGGGCAAACCCTAACACAAAAAGGGTATCTAATTTTAGCCATATCTAATCTAAATGTACTTTGTAGTGAAAAAAAAGTTGGCTAACGTTTGAACCATTCATGTGATCTACTAAGTACTACAGCCACTACTTCTACTTACTATCATATCATCGCAGATTAGTAAATACCTAAAAACCAAAAACAAAACTTTGGAGGCTGTGGCTTTTTGCAAAAACTTGTTGTGAAAGAGCGTGTGCTGTGGAAACCGTCAGCAAAAAGAAACACAGATGGTTGTGGCATCCAACTTTTTCTATGGCTTCTCAGGGACAAAAGAAAACTAAAGTTGAACAGAATGAAAACTCTCGAACTAAAGTTGATTCTCTCCGGCAAAGACCAGGCATGTGCGTCCATTGCATAATACTTCTGCAGGAATACTCCTATGAATCAAGATGCAACTCAAGTGGGCTTCTAAAAGGCAGTGCAACACACATACCACATCCTGGACAACAAGATGCAAAAGGGATACAAAGCAATGGAGTTTTTGTTAGTTGTCTCACTTACGGCACCGTTATATTCTTTGATCAGGATATCTTCAGGGCGAAATCTCAAACCAAACCAATTTGCTTAATTTATTTTCATACCTTCTAAGCTTTTATGATCTTAGCAACCTGTTTAAAAGCCTACAAAACTAAAGATGAAAGTTCCATCTCATTTCTCAATACATTTGTCTGGTTTTCCTGTCAGATCCCCGGCAATAGATAAAGTGAAAGTAGTGGTATGATGTAATACCATGGTGTAAGTGCACCATAAATGCATTTCCGAGTAATATCAGGTGCCTATTCCATGAAAAGGTACGTGGAACAAAGTATGAACGTTGCATCACTAACTCAGCGCGTCCCATTTCCTACGTCGTATGATGGGATAAAGATAAAAAATGTATGATTATTATTCTAAAGCGTAAGTAGCGATAAGGGATTTGGTGTATTAATGGATGCATACTATTTTTCTTGGTGCGTTTTCACGCTACATTGTGTCATGATGTGCATCTGCAAGCAAATGTTGAATTGAGTTGTGTCGTGGGGACGGGATGTCACACCACTTGCACTTTCCCTAGTAAATCTTTTTATGTGAGGGGCAAAATCATCTCGAGAAATGCTAGCATAAAACAAAAAAAAATCTTTTAATGAGCCTATTTTCTAGGTGTTCGAATGACAGGATTATGTAATATATCTTGAAATATGTAGAGTTTCCTCGTCTATCCATTTTTTAGTTGTGTATTTTGACTCGTTTTCTCTTCTTGAATAAAAGGGGGAAAACTTTCTTCGCTTAGATCAACTATGATGCACTGCTGCACTTGTGTGGTTATCAAAAGAGTTGTAAATTTTGCATGCACTTTTTTTCATAAAAAAAACATAATTTTCCAAGTCGTTCTTTGCATCATCCTCATTTTCGTATATTTTTCCTTCACTTTAATTCTCTGCGAGGTGGAAAAAAAGTCGAGGATTTTTCCCTCTCTCAAATACACACCCGGCTTCTTTAATAAGAGAAGTTGGTGTATCTTTGCAGTTGCCGGTGCAATATTCCTCTTAAAAGATACATGTTTATGGGTCTGATGGGGAAAATTTCCATGATGAAGTGGTGCTCATGGAATGTTAATATGCTTGAAACTTCCTTTCCCAGTGCCCCGTTCGCTATGCATTTTCAAGTGCTTTTCACTCGGCAAAGTGTTCGTTAACGTTGTTTGGTTTAGTATTTAAAGCATATAAGTTGCTTCTACTAGCGAAAATTACAAGGAATTAATCGTTATCATACGTATGGTTGTACTCTCCTTGAGAACCATGATATCCTACCGGATCTCATAAAAATAAATAAACCTGTCTATGGCTTTGTTGAATAATTAGTGCACAATTACGCAGAACAAAAAATGAACGTTAAGAACATTGTACGTGTCGAAATTAGCAAAAGAAAAAAACATATCCATGCCAAGCAATACGTATTTGAAACGATCTAACATATTTTTTTTCTGAAACTCTTGAAATTCATCTTTGTCGCTGGTGCTTTCTCCATTCTTCTTTCTTGCTTATAAAAGTCCTTGAGCAAATCGTCGAGTGAAAATCGAAAATGAGGTCGAGTTGGATGTGAGGAATGATTGCAAGTGATGAAGGCTTTGAAAGAAAAGACTGAAAAGAGTGAAGCAAAGAAAGTCATTAATCATTCATTGGTGGTTAGATAATGAGGGGGAATGACGACGACTACCACTGTATACTAACATTTTCTCGTCAGTTTCCTTAAACTTCAATCTCCGTCTCCAGATTCCTATTTTGATTCTGTCCCCTTTTATTTCCTCTTCCTTTATTTCCCATCCCGTCATCCGCTCTTCTACGAGGCTTCCATCCAGCGGATGGATTCAAAAAGCAAAAGAATTATTATCTCAACACAACTACCTTCATCCCAAATCCATTTGCTTTCGCTGCTCACTGTCTCTCTGCTTTCTATACACAATTCCTTCCGCGTAAATTTAAAGAAAAATATAGCATCTTACATTATTTATATCGGTGTATAGTTTTGTTTTGTAGATTTTTTTTTTCTTCATGAAAACCAGCCAGTTTCATTTCCGTCACAATAGGAAAAGATGGAGGACGTTTTTCACCGAAAAGACACATCGAAGTATGTATGTTTTTTCTTTAACCGTATAGTTTTATCCATTTTCAGTGTCCTTTTTAACGGTAATCTTCGCCACGATGACAAGCCCTTCTTCAAGGAATAAAACAAGAGTTATACAAAAATAGAAGAGTTCAAAAATATATACGAGATCCTTAAGTGGCACACCAAACAACGTATTGCCACCTTCTCTCTGTCACACAAATCGTACATCATCGCATCGCACGTTTCTTTAGTCGCTACATCAATATCCGTCCACACAGGCTGGCATTATGTACGCCTAGTTTCAATTTTCTTTTGTTGAACCATCACTTCATCATCATCATTCCATTTATCCATCTAAGCAGTAGACCCTAATACATTTGACAACTAAATGCATAGTTTGAGGTTTTCCGTGAAGATGTTTTCAATAGACGTCGGATTAAGTGTCTCCGTAGTGTACATAATATGTATATTTTTTCATACAAATACAAACAAATTGAGCGGAAGTTTAGTACAATACATGAAGAACGGCAACTCTGGAGAAAGTATTCAAACAATGTTGATAACCTCGTGTATTTCCCTATTGATATTCTAACGAGATTACTTCACAAGCAGGTTTTTTTTCTCATAGTGATTTAGACAAATGCCACAAGATAACTTGAATAAGAGGAAAACCATGGCTGACATTCTGCTTGACATGCAACTGAAAATAAACTGGTATTCAGAGTAAGTAATTTTGTATGCCACTATGGGTTATTCATAAATCGCTGTACTTTAGAAAATTTTATCCGTAAATATTTGACGTCTTGCAAATTATTTTTCATCTGTGGACATATACAGCCTCTGTTTTGTGGATGGGTACAATACAACGTTCAACGTATCTTCTGAATGCATTGCCACATCACAAGCCGTATAATCGAAGGATTGATGGGGTAAGGTACATTAGAAGAAAAGTAGAAAGTAAAGACTAGCCTTTTCCTTCGTTTTTCACTCTGCAAGATACTACTTTTACTAGTTTCCTTCCTCCATGTTGAGACACAAATGGAAAGGAAGAGTTAAACTCACATCCATTTTGGAAAAATAAATTGACCCAAGATTGAAGATACCCTATCGCCTCCTCTTCTAAACTATTACTCTTTACTTACTTTTTTGTGACCCTCTCTGCAGTCTTGCATTTGTAACCTCAAGAGGAAGAATAAAAAACCAAGAACACTATCTCTCAAGCTGCGGTGCCATCATTTGGAATTGGCCAGCCAGCAAAGTATTTTTTTTTCATGAATCAAGTGACGTACTACTGTATATTAAACTACTTCTAGAATAGTCTGCTGGGAAAATCAGGGGAGCAGAGGAGTCATGATGGAAAAATAGGAGGGTACGGGTTCAAAAGGGAACCGTATTAAATATATTTTAGAGCATATTGTCCCGACAGTGTGTAAAGCAAAATATAGACTCTTTTATCCTCACTTACTTAAACTGTAAAATATGCGTTCATATATGGAACGCTATATGCACTCATGACAGCTTAAAGAGAATTTTGTGTTGTGAAGAATGAGAATGTGAAGTAGAAGTTGGTAAGTACATCGATTCACGAAATTCTACTGCGGTAACTGACGATTGAGAGTCATCAACGTTTATGTATACTCTGTAGCCTGACTTGGTTAAAAGAAGAGAAAAAAAGGCAGTGCTTACTCGCAATTTCCTTTGATAAAATGATCGTCATTTTGAAGATTTGACAGTCAGTAAAATGGCAAGTTATAGGTGTCTATATCTTTTCATAGGGTAAAATCAGTGCGAGGTGATATGTGCGAAAAAAAATACAGGGATGCATGAAGGAATACTTGTGCTGCGGAATTGGAGCAGTTGAAGCACGAAGGAAGGCGAAAAAAAAACTGCCTTTGGCATTGAACAACATTGAATTGAACATGAAAATGACAGAGTTTCAAAATAAATGTGGTGTCAGTTGGGTTCTACATGCAGGAGGAGAATATTGGTTTTGCTTTGAGGGGCTTTAGAAGAGCCCATTTCGATTTTTATGGATGGCATGGGCGAACACGACTCTAGGTGCATTTTTCATTCATTTACAGGAAAAACTACCATACACATGTCTTTTCTCGTCCATTACAGAGATTGAACGAATTGAAGACGCTTAAATGTGGTTTATTGAGGAGAAGTGAGAGGATGGTGATTTGGATAATAGAAGGTGACATACTTTTTTCAAAAACCTTTTTTTCTCGTGTCCTCTGAATCAATGCAACGGAGTTGAGAATAGGAACCCTAGCCCTAACTTTTCTGATGCACATTGTTGTACTAAAATATCCACCAAATTTTCAACCAGGTAGATCGTGCAGGAGCGCTGGAACTAAACAGGGAATACATAGACAGCATGGATTGCATCGTAATCACGTCTTCTACTGGAACTACTGGTGACAATCAAGAGAATAATATTGCTTTAAGGTAACAACTAGAGCAATTTACTTTCGGTCTATTTCCATTAAAATGTTTTACCCTCTGGTAACGCTACTCGACTTTTTTTTTAAAGTGAGGAGTTCTGTTTTTTGGCAAGTGAAGCTTTTATCATGAGAACAGATAGGAGAGGAAAGAGTAGTAAACCGATTTAGTACAGGAAAGCCATCTTATATAACACGGGGATATTTCCTCGTTGTGACAACAATGTTCTTCCCTCTATTCCAGATGGATCGACTTTCCACTATTTTATGCATAAAATGGCCAATGTGCGAGTACTAAAACCAACTTATTGTTAGTTTGGCTCACACACTCAGATACTTCAAATATTCTCTTGTTACAACTTGCAAACTACCTTAACGATTTTTTGAAACTTGGCGATGCAGCCCCCCACGTTCTCTTTACGTTTTTATCAATCCTATCGTTTTGTTAGAAAATTTTGAGGATTAGCACTCTCCTTGTGTTAACGAATTTGTAAATGCCCTAGTGTCTAGTGGTAACATTTGTAAATGCTCGTGCTCATTTTCCTAAAAATCCAATTACTTTCTTGTTATGTGCTCAGTTAATTCAGCAATTCATAGTTCTGCTGCTAGTGCCGCTAGCAAGGTTGCAATTATTCTTTCGCTGCACATCCCGCTATAAAAAAAGGAAGTGCGCTGTACTAAAATGAGGACATTGCTATGCATCTGTTCCAAATTGCAAAAACATTTGTTCAAGGTTTCCTATATGTGGAAACTGGAAATTACATTTGTTTTGGTTTAATTCTGAATGGGTGCAAGTCCTTGAAATTTCTAGCGCAATCAAAAAAGAAAAAAACTTGCATCAATTTTTTTTTCAAGATGACATTGTGTTTTACTACAATCGTTGCCTACAAGTCAACCTAGAGAGATTGGAAGGGTGCTTTGCCGAGATTCATTTTTGATTAAACTCGCAAACACCATCTGGCTATACTATAAAGAACAGAATAAACCGCAGTAAAAACGAGTGTTTTTAGATCCTGCATACAGTGTAGATCCAAAGTATCCCTTGAAGCTATTTGTTTATGATTTGTGGGTGGATACAAAACAAGCAAGTCAACCAAAAAACTCCTTCCGTTTGGCCTTTGAACTAGTTGAGTACGTTAAGTATCCATTTACAAAGAGAAAAAACAATGTGTCTACATAACCGTACACAATCTAGAGGAATTTTTGTGGAAAAAACAAAACTGATTTTAGTCCATTACTCATATTTTACCAAGTGTTATTATTTTCATATTCATTTGTATTCCACTCGTTCTCGCGGACATGCTTGAAGAATGTAACCAGTCATGTAAACTCTATGTTTGTATTTATTGCTTACACAACTAAACAGTATTATTGCAACACTCACTTACAATATGGTGACTATGGACATAAATAAATTAGGCTTGTGTGTATACATATCGAAACTTAAACGGTGCTTGGTTTTTTCCCAAGAGTATATTTTTCTCATTTATTATGCCAGTTTTTGGCATAACGCGTGCACGCAATACTCAACCAAGTTTATTCCACCTTGTCGTCAATGAAATTAATGATTTTTAGAGAACCTATTTTCTATTTTTGCTGTAGAGCTAGTGTCTACTGATTTGCTTATTTTTTTCTTTCTCTTCTCTCTCTTAAACTTCATATACAATCCTACTTCATTAAGGCGTCTGATCAGGATTCGAAGAAGTGAAAAAGACAATACTGCAGTGAGTTTGAGCTTCCCTTAAAACCGTCATTCCCATTTTCTAACAGTGTCCTTCTCTGTGAACTCAATTATCAGAGAGAATTTGTGGATTGTATGTCCCATTTCCTATCCTCTCCCCAAGTAATTTTAGCAATGAACTGGAAAGCGAAAAACAGAGCAAAAGAGAGGAAAAAAACGCAAGTAAGCTTGTAGAAGAAAAGAATATCACGTTTTTCTATCACACAAAAACGAGAGGATTGCAAATAACTCATTTTTATCACCTTCATCCAATCTTGGAAAATGCTTGCCACGACTACATGCAAGTATAAATGTATTAACTTTTATTTTTTACTGGAGATGTTTTCTCTCTCTCTCTCTTCGGGTGGCGTCAAACTACAACGACTTTTTGGAATGATCAGTAAGAAAGTAGCATCCTTCCCTCGCTCATTTTCTCTTTTGGTTTACTTTATGTGATTGTAAGTGCAAGTACTTTGTTCTTTCCTGCTTTCAAGATGCCCATTGGCCTCATAAAACACTTGGCTACTTACACAGATATACATATTCTTCATACGTACTTGGAGATACAAGTATTTCTTCTCAATACTTTTTTTTTTACTTCCTTCAACTTCAAGAATGAACTCATTTCTACTCTTGTTAAAAAGACTGAAGACGAAAAATGGAAAAGGTACTTGGTGGCACTTTCACCCACTTCAAGAGTTATCTTCATTTTTCCCTTTTCTTATGGTTATATACACTATTACAGTTTTATCTGATACAAGACTTAAAATATAACAATGAAAGTAGTCCTTCGTTTCGTTTGGAATGTAATTTTTTTTCTTTGCTCGACCGAAAATCCAATTTTTGGTACGGAGAAAGTAGACTGGATAAAAAATCAAGAGGCAAACAAAGAAAAAGCTACACGCCCTTTTAAAGGTTTCTTCCAATGACGATCATCGTCAGATAGATAGTTTAAAAGCTACCGAGCGACTCTGATTTTTTTAGTATGCTTGAACGATTTTCATGATGATGTAGTTAGTAGTTAGCTCGATCTTTTGTAGTTTGCTGACCGAGTTTGCCATTCTGAATGCGAGAGTGTTGATTCATTCATCGAATAAAAAGAACGTCGACTTCTATGAATACACATTTCCTTTCTTTTCCCTCATTCTTAGTCCTCATCGTCTGTACTTTTTTCTCTTTTTGTTCCTTCGAACAGATTTCTATGCATACTTTATTCGCCGCTTTGATAGCTGAGAACAAGGGGCTGCCATTTCACGTCGTTCCTTTTCTCGTCCTCCATCCTGACGCAAGAGACAACTGACAAACTGGAAGATTCCAATTGACTGAACAACTATCGCCTTGTTAGTTAGACTTCGTAACAATCAGAAGTGTTATATGATTATTGAAATGGTAAACCATTGTTATGTTGATCGAGAAACAGATTTTAACATTAAACTTATTGCTCTAAACCGCACGTTATATAAACCGACCAGCCTACGTTTTCCAAAACCCTCTGTGAATCGATACAAGACGGAAAAGTCAAGGTTGCATCTGAAAAGCAAGCATTACAATTGACAGGTACATAGCGTAATATCAATATAATAATGATGTCATGTATTGATCATTTCTCATTTATCTATAATTTATTTAGCTCTTCTACGTCTCTACTATAATATGAAAGTGACACAATAAATCAGATTCTTCAAGAACCCTGTGTAGATATTCTGTCTTATCTTTGAAATTTAGTGGAGAATATGAATCAATTCCTTAAAATAAAGAAATCGATCCGCCGGTCCAATTAACGTTTGAGACAAAGGTGACTACAAAAAGAAAGTTTTAACTAATTATTTTCATGGACTAACTGGTAGGATGTACAGTTGAAAAAAATGTACTTGGTCCTTACTTTTAAATGTCATGCTCAATAAATTTTGCAAACAAAAAAGTTTGTAACGAACAGTTCAAGTCTCTTCAACTACATGGATGAACTTCGACTATAGATTCTCAAGTGAAAAAGTTCAACGAAACTACGACATCCCAACAAAAGTTTTCAGATATAAGAAATAGAATACATCGGTCCATGTTCCAAAACAAATTCGATAATCTAACCATAAAGTCCGCGCAAAATAGTATCCTCCAAAACGCATCTTTCTCTTGAAAAGAAAAGTTTATTTGCTCCGTCGAGAATACGTTGATCAAACGATCTTTCTGTCGGAACTGGCATCAAAGAACGACAAAAGAAAGTAAACTTTCAAAATGCAAGCGCTAAATGGATGGATGGGTTAAAAAATATTCATCCATCGCCAATTCTCAAATGAACACTGGAACAGTTTCGCAAAATAAAAAGACCAGTTTCAGTGTTTCCAGCCAGATTTAAAATTTGGAACTCAATCCCCTTGTAAAATAAAAGGATACGTGAGGCAGCCTCGGATTCGTATATTTGCAATCTTTTTTAAGCGCCTCTAAGCTGTAGACAGGCATGCATGAAAGGAGGATGAGAAGAGACGATGAAAAAAATCCTCAAAAATGCTTTCATGTATACAATCTATTTTAAGTGTAAAAAGTGAAATCAAGCATGACGCTAACAGTGGCACTATGTCAGGCGTCTAGTGAGACACATGCCTACATTTTTATCCAACGTGATTACTTATGGCTACCTCGCGCACCACTAGCAATTCGTTCCAGGAAAAGAATATTCCCAACCATGCAGACACAATTGTATGTATATCCAGATAGTTTCTCTGTGACAACGAAATATTTAATAAAATTGAAAAGTAGCTTTGGAACAGACACTATCTTGGGTGGTTCTTGAACTACACTATAAACTTTAAAAAATGGAGAGTCAGATTCCCTCGCGTGAACTCCCACATACCCAAATGAGCAGCATCTAGACAAAATAAAATGTATTGATTTACACATAAGAGCCAAGAAAAAACAGTTCTGACCTACAAATCATAGGTCAGTCTCAACTCATATATCTTCGGTTACACAACCACTAAGCTGGGCGAACAAAGTCACTATTTGACTCTTTTTATCTCAAAAAGCCCATACACTATAAGTAAAAATACGGGAGAGTGCATATAACATATTATAAGAATATATTGGACTTTAAAGAAAGGTTGAAAAAGAAAACTTGTGTCCAACCCATCAAGAATATATCAAAATGATATACGTACGCAGTTTGCTTTTTAACCCAAACTGTAAAGATCCAAAAACTAGTTTTCAACAAAGTAAAATAATAATATTCAAAGAGGAAAACAGTTTTTTTAAATAGACCATGTTTCATGCAAAAATTTTTGTATCTAAATCTAAATACTGGCCATCCTATGAAAAAGAGTTTCCTTTTGTGCCCACACTTTCCACGTTCAAAACGAGCCATAAAAGTGAAAGTGTGTTTTTCTTCTTCTGGTGGTAGCGGCATCAGCAGCGGTAACGGGTGGTGATGGTGCTGGTACGTGTGTGTAGCATTAGCTTTTCAAGAGGTACTGAAGAGTGAGGACTTACCTACTCCTATTCTTTCTTTCAATGCCTCTATTTATCACGCAAACCCAAGTGACATGCATGGCTAGCAGTGTAGATGTTCCAACAATAAATCACTTCTCTTTGATATGAATTTTTAAGAATAAAAAAATAAAAGCTTGTTTTAAACGTTTCCCCCGTACAAGGATTTTACTTGTGCAAATTTCCCTTCAAAGATACATTCGTGAATGGCTCAACAAACTGTTTTTGCAAAGATCAATTCAGGTCTCCAACGTTCCCCACGTGCTACGTACGTAGACCTGTGTTTGAGTTGTGTTCGTAGAATGAAATGTTCATTCATTTTTAGCAATTTTCAACGCTTCTTTTGGCTTCCTCACTCTTTTAGTATGAGCCAGTGTTCCACTGGATACAACACTATTTGCTTTCTGTTAGGTTCGTGACGACAGTTTTTGTTCTGCATGCTATTTAGCTTTCACAGCTGTGTCAAGCATGTTTGAAAGATCCATCGCAAACCGAAACAAAAGAGTTGAGCAGTTTTCTCCTCTCCCTATACTCAGTGGCACTTTACCTTTACTGCAGAAATTTTATCATTTGCGAACGTACTTCACCGCTTCCGTCGTAGGAATAGGTATGCATTGTGTGGCTTACTTGAGGCATATGAGTAATTTCATGAAGCTGATTGTATGAACCATTATCATTGTTTGTCAGACTGCTAGTCAAAGGAATAAAGTTTTCCCTGAGCTTCTTTCATTTTACTAAACGGCCTTTTTTTAATGACACACATAAGCATTAAAACATAGTTTTTATAGTGTTTGCCTAACTTTAGAAGCGAAGGACATACCTTGCCTATTGTCATTCACACACATTCTATCGAACTTATTTGAATTTCATTGTTCCAGAAAACAAAGCACACTCTCTAGAATCATACTTTCCCCTGGTAGTCGGTACGTTTTTTTGTTTCTTACTAGTTTGAGTGTGAATTACGCCTATTTTGGGATCACCATTAACTCTGCTCGGGGTAGGCACACATGGGGAGACAGTGAAAACAAGAGTGCTAAAAGTTTTACTATCATCTAATGACTGTTCGAGTTGAAACATTTCTGCATTGATTCATTCATTGTTCTTTTATTTGTTCTAGCGGAAACCTTTGCCAACCAGGCAAATGTGTTGTTAAAGCTTATGGCAAATTTACTTTTGGTTTGAACGGCGAAAGCCAACTAGAGAAATAAAAAAAAAGAGAAAGTGAAAGTGAGATGTAGAAGTTCCATGGCCTAGTTTTTGACAGCAGAGTAATCCCCATGAACTAGTGTCCTTGTTTTTCACATTTAAGCGTATTCTGAAATTGGCAGAATAGGGAGTACACAATACGACATGTAATTCTACTGCATGTGAGCTTCTCATTTGTTATTGGAGGCTACTGGCTACTATTATCACAGCAAACATAGTGGAAGTTTTATTTACACCTATTTACTTTTTGCAAAGAAGATTTGTAGGCATCTTTCAACAGCAGGACCAGGTGTTGCCAGTCTTCAACCAGAACGGAATGTCTTTCGGGAGATATATTGCTGCGAATTTCTGAAACAAAATAACAAAATAATTAGGTGACCTGGCTAGATTAGAGACACAGATGAAACAATTTATTGTAATAAACGTGACAGAACTGCACAAGACATATATACGTTTCCACTATGACAGGCTTTTTGATGGTTTTGAAATAACTTCTAGCATACCTTTCATTCCAGCTGTGATCTAGACTGGAGAAAAGGTGGCTGTCGCTTGTAAAAGATTGTAAGAAAGAACGTTTCTTTGCGCATATGAACAAGTGATATAACATTTGTTCTTTCTTATCTGTCTGTCTCCTTGATTATATTACTTGTCACCACGGAATTTTGGCTTCTTTCATTATCATGCATGGGAGACCCTCCAATGTAATGAATACTATTAATATTGAATATGCATTCAGAAACTGGGCAACTTATATGTAGAGACTTACATAACATGAAACATGACAATAAAATGGAAACCAAAAGGATTTACTAATTGGTGAAGAAGACACACGGTACACCACCATACCTGCTTATATTTTTATTTTAACAATATATTTCTCAGTTTAGTCACGAAACTAGAAGATTTCGAATACGGACCTGGCTCTTCGATCTTCACAAAAGAACCATGCAAAGTTGAATAATTAAATTAGCAAAAACCAGTACGTAGATTGGTTGGTTAATTACTCCCTGAACATGAAAAATAGGAAGATGTAATGAAAACAGAAGCGTACAATATAACCAAATTATTTAAGTATTGACGAGGTACGAAGATGTAAAGAGTAACATAAAATGAAGCAAAAGTGAAAGTCCACAAAAGCGGCTTTAAAACAGTGTATACTGTCTACAAAAGGCTGTCAATAAAGTCTCAATTCAAGCGGCTTTAAAACAAAGTTGTTTGTTGTGGTTCTATATTCTAATAGTATCATCAGAAGGATTTTTTTAGACTACATTCGGTCTGGTCCAGTGCATCTCGTTTTTCATGATAGAGTAATTGATAAGAACTCTATAGATCTTCCATTTTTCTTTCAATACACAATTGTGGTAATAAGTTTAAAATTAAGCTTCTAACCACGAAGCTGAAAGAATCATTTTAGCAGCCATAGAACATAAACCAACATTTGTGCACAACATTGCCCATAAACGTAATTGGAAGGTTTGAATTTTTAGAATTTGCATTTAAAGTAGAACAAATCCTACAATTATGTACGCTACTGGTCATGAAACAAAACGCCTCAGAATACGTGACCCGTGACCGCAACCTTTCCTAGTGTCACAGTCACAGTAATGATAATCCAGCAAGTGCATAACTATAAACCATGATAACTACCATTAAAACCTCGAATTCTTGAAGGAGCGAAAGGGAATCAAGCTATCACGAATATGAATTTATATAAAAACTCGAGGTGACAGGGTTCAAGGTGACAATGTCATGTCAAATGAAAAAGATACATGAGCCCAGACATCTTTCCTAGGATCTAAATGGTCATTCTGCAGAAGAAGGTATCAACTGACATTTAAAGGAATGGGTGATCCTATTGGGTGAAGCTGATCTTTATCGTAGTCGCATTTATAACTTACTAATTAAGCCTCGCCCAGTGTGGAGCAAAGAAGTATTTGACATCTCTATTTTTATCTTTAGCTGTGCTGTAAGTATTACCCAAGTATGTAAGACATTAAAATAGGGATTTGGCACAGCCATATTTATTGCATCAATTGATTGATCAAACGAAAACACTACCACAATCCAAAGCTTAAATCCTACTCAACAAAACAGGACTTACTTCGGATGGATTTCCACATTTCGTAACACTAATTCCTCGTAATTATTTTCACAATTACGGTTTGTGATGAGATATACCGACTATTTCTACATACAATGTGCAAACATTCAAATAACCCCCGCCGCATACAACAAAACAATCGATGCTGTTGAAAGCTTCGTATGAAGCTCGTGCTTCAAATTTCACAAGATCTGGAAAACATTGCATATAACTAGGATTAAGAAGAACCTGCGTCACCCGAATAAGCCAAGAAAAGTAGGACTAATAGTGATTTTTAAAGCTGCGGTTTTCTGACTTCTTCAGACTTTGTTTTATACTTTCACTTTTACAGCTATTCACATATTGCAGTGCCGCCTTGTTCCTCCTTTGATAGCAGATTTCATTACAGAAACATTTTCATTGCTCTCCTTCCCTCTGTTATTTTATCGTTATATCATGCTATTATTCTTGAAATATTGTATGTTTGTTATTTTGAAAATTACTTTTCAATATGTTTCAAAAGTTGCGGAAAAAAGAAACTTCGGTCTTTTTTCACTTTATAGCTATCGTATTTCAACTTTACTATAGCTGTCTAACGCTGTTTTTCCCAGTTCTTCTCCAACTCTTTCCAGTCACCACCACTTGCGTCGTCGACAACAGAAACCGCGACGTGAGTGTACACAAAGTAATACGCTCTAACATATCTTCTCGGTGTACAATATATACCCTTGTCCTCGCATGCATCTAAAAATCGTTGGGTACCCGAACGTCATAGTCAAAATAGTTCACATCGTACAGCATCCAAAGCACGTTTTTGTTCCCGTTCCTTGGCCAAGATTTATGACAAGAATGAATTATACCGTTTAATATTTCGCATACCAAAACTGTTTAATAATAATATTAACAATAATCGCATTAATAGTAAAAACACGCGCTATTAGCAGTGCAACCAAGCAGTTGCTATGTGTTGTTGTTTTCCTCACATATCCACACATTCTATAAAAAAAACATACACACACAAATTAGTTTTGTCCATAGTGTTTCTTTCCTTTTCTCCTTCCTTTCTCTTTATGCTCGCATTATACAATTCGAGGACGTGTTTCCAAACACCAGCTTTTCCGCTTTTTCTTCACCACTTGATTACAATACGTACAAAATACACATCATAATAATCCAATCGAGCAGGCAAAACCGGGCTATGTGTTTTCAACCCGTACGTAGTACCCATGGACAAGCTGCAATCCATTCTCCTCAGGAATGCTTTTCTTTTTGCAACACAATTCTGACATTTGTAGTACCTCTGCGATAGGAATCTCAGGGAAGTGACAAGTGTTTCGAGCAGGTAGCTAGTTGCTACAATGTGCATGTTTTTATTGAAAATCTTTTGCGAACAAGGAACCAGTGTGATTCCAATTTTGTGCATGATACTTTCTCTCGTCCGTACCAGCTGAAAAGTGTATTATTCAAAACAGATAAATGGTCTTGGAAAATGCTGGGAAGGAGAGAACAGCGGTATCAATATAAGAGGAGATTTTTGCGTGGATTTCTCCCAAAATAGCATATGGTTAAGGAAGGATGAGTGTATGTGTCTGCTTCTCGTCAAGAACGAGTTTTCTTTTTTCCCATCTTGTCATCTTTATTAATGGTGCCCAAGCGACGACGGCGGACAGGTTTCTTTCATCCGCCTTCCTTCTGACGGATAAAAATGATTGTTTACTGAAAAGAATGGGGCTCAAACCGTATTAAAAATACGAGACAACCTACTGCATCCCAGACAAATGATTTTGCAGAATATCAGATAAGCGCACAAACCCAACAAGGAAAATACGAAGAAGCACACCATTACCAGCTTGAAAGTAGGAATACCTATCATAGATAATAAATGTACCAATCTCGCAGATAATTGAAACAATAAAAATTGCATTTATATATATATAATATAGAGCAGGGCAATTTGATATTGTCTGCAACGTAGGTCAAAGAATCTTCGAAAACTCTTCCTACGAAATGATGTAAGTGTACCATTTGAAAGCTCCATACCTATAAGAGTCAATTTATGTCAATAATCCAGTACATGATGACACTGTCGTATCTATTACTCAAAGTCACTCACATTTCTCTGCACTTTAGTCACACCTGGTCTTCCCTTGCAGAGTGTTTTTAACTCCCAATATATCTATCTGTGTGAAAGCCATTCTCGGGCTTGTCCCACTTTTTCTTAGTATTACCTTACGGGTAACACCAGCCTTGAGGACCAGCAGTAGCAGAAACTCCAGAATGACATCGTGACATAATATATGTTGAGGGAAAAACGTCTTTTTCAACGGCTGCATAAGCAATGAAATAATGATAACACAGAGGAAGCCAATGAACCATTTCCTGTGATGAAACTAGATATTTTCACCCCGGAAATGTGTTATCTTCAGATATTTTACTGCGCTTTCTCCTCTGACGCTTTCACCGCAGATATGTTGTAGCCATTTATTGTTTGCAATATGTTGAGAGAAGACGGCTTTTATGTTCGCCTCTGGAATGCTCTCACATACATAATATTTCCTAGGTATGTAATTTTGCTTGTAAGACATATTTGAGCAGACACCCAAAACCAGTGTCACAACTTGCGAGAGGTAGGGTATTCGCAAATTTTATTCCAAGTAGACCCAGCAAGAGATAGTCTTCTCGTGGAATGACAACAAAGACAAAGAAATTGGCTGACATCGTTATTCCTGTTATTACTAACATTATTATTATTATTGCGTCGACTGTTTCCATTTTCCTACACATGAACCACTAACAACAACACACGAGGAACAAAGAATGTGAAATAGTGACTTTGACTTGATGGAGGACAGTAAACAGGAATGTAGGAAACTACGCCAAACAAATCGATTTTGTGACTTTCCTGTGTCTACCACACACTTCATACTATACATACACAACTTTGACTTGATGGAGGACAGTAAACAGGAATGTAGGAAACTACGCCAAACAAATCGATTTTGTGACTTTCCTGTGTCTACCACACACTTCATACTATACACGGTCGTTTACACACGATGGAACGCAAACTTCCAGGAAGCATGTGCGTTGTCACAACAACTCAAATATATTCATTGATTGTACATTGTACTTGATTCTCGTTTGAAATGGTTTCGATGTGAGGTAGAGAAGTGTTTGACAGTGTAAGCTACCTATTATGGAAAATGATAATGCGTACACGAATTTATGGCTTGCTTTTAAATCCCAGCAGGATATCCTCAATATTTATCTAATATCCTCAATCAATAGATGATAGATATGAATGAATATTTAGTTTCACACTGGATAGTAGAATAAAATGAAGTGTCCGAATTTCAAATTCAAACTGTATGGTTTAGAAAACCTTTACGTTCCAAATATGTATTTTTTAACAATCAGAGGAACTTACATAGCTGACTATTCCCATCCAATTCCTTGGCAAGGTTGAATACAACCTGATTTGGTGAGTTGGTAATTAGCTGTACATTTTTGCTACGTTTAAAGAAAAGTTGAAATTGTATCTTTTTAATTAGACAATTATTATCTGACCAATGTGTATGTTTGGATTGCTTGATTCAAGAACTACTTTAAATGTTGGATGTTAAAATTGCTAAATGTGACTTTCGTTTTGCTAACTATTAGCCTGACAAATTAACTTAAGACTTGTAGCAATATGATAACACTTTTTAGGATCTTGTACAAACGTGATGAGTTTATCAATTTATCCCAGATATCCGCATTTAATATTTTTAACCCACAAGTGTTTAGAGGTAAAATTTATCGTCACTTTTACTAGGCAAATGAAACAAAAAAAGATAAGTATGTATGTATAAATAATTGTTAAAGGTATACTGAGATTATATCCATTAGAATTAAAGAATGATGATCAAGCTAAACCATCATTTTTACGTAAGATTGTTGCCAGATTAACTTAAAATGACTGTTCTAGTGGTCTCTAAAATGCAATGCTAGAATCAAGTACCACGTACCTTAAAAATTGCTTCGTTTCAAACAATTCATTTTTAAACTACACCTGATAAAAATGTGTATTTATCCGAGTATGGTTAGTAATCCAATATTTTTATCTTTGTTTCGTGTCACCTTTTGTTACTTCAAGAACCGGGACCTTGATTGCTTACAAGAAAGGCAGGCCATAAAGAGTGTCGCTTGTTCTGGGAAACTAACACCTTGTAAGACAAGCAAGAGCAAACGACTTAGAAGCTTCCTTTCTTCGTGATTTTTCGTCATTCTCTTTTCCTTAAGGTTCACCTTTTCCCCATTGCTTTTTTTCTGTATTATAGTAAGCGGGTTCTTGTCTTTATATTTCATTGTGGAAAGCATATCACTTTCTCTTTGGTTTTTCCGTATCCTCAGCCTCGTCTTTTGTGTCTTTTACTTTTCCTCTTTTCTAACACATCTCAAGCTTTTTGCGCTTTCCATCGGGTTTGTTTAGCAACTATGAAAGCAAATGTATATACGAAATTTTTTGCCGCCTTATTCCTACATTTTCGGGGAAAAATGGAGACACAAGTGGATTGGGAGGATTTATTGCTTTTCAGAAGCAAAAGAAAGGAAGAGAAAAGACAGATTTTTTTCTTCTCTTTCTCCGTTCGAGTCTTTTGTGTCTTTTACTTTTCCTCTTTTCTAACACATCTCAAGCTTTTTGCGCTTTCCTTCGGGTTTGTTTAGCAGCTATGAAAGCAAATGTATATACGAAATTTTTTGCCGCCTTATTCCTACATTTTCGAGGAAAAAATGGAGACACAAGTGGATTGGGAGGATTTATTGCTTTTCAGAAGCAAAAGAAAGGAAGAGAAAAGACAGATTTTTTTCTTCTCTTTCTCCGTTCGATCATCTTTCTTTTTTTATGTTGCGTATATATTTGCGGTGAAATTGTGCTACCAAACGACGACAGTTAAATAGACATGACGGGAAACAGCTTTTGTAGCAGTTTTGTGTGCATTTTTGTCCTCTTTGGGTAGCTTAAAAAGGAAGCTGACTTCGATTAGCAAAAAATGTGGACGAATGAAAGAAATGTATTGCAAGATTAACGTCACCATGACAAGAAATTGTGGAAGGATGCAAACAGAATACATGGAGGCAGGTACGAGGGATTTCTTCGGGATCCAGGTGTTTCACGAGTGAAAGTAGTGGAAAGAAAGTTTGGTAGGAATACGAAAGAAATAAAAAAGAATGACGATAATGATGACTGATGGGACGTGACTATTCATTATAGTTAATGCTTACTTGTGCATGCATGCATGCCTACACTACATCAAGAAAATTTTCAAGTAGTAATCATGATGGAGCAGGATCGTGTAGGTGTGTGAGCGTTTTAAATTCATCATCATACTTCATCATCATCCTCTCTGCTCTTTTATGTTTTCACTTTTCCTTCGACTCTTCAAGTTTTTATTCGTGGAATATAATGAAGAAAGTAAAGAACCGTGATTATTTTTATGAAGAAGGAAATGCATAACTGTGTTATACAATTCAACTGGCTCAGCAAGGACTGATTTCATTAGCGAATTTTACTTCTGTGGAAATATGGAGGAAGACTTTCTGCAGGAGTACACAAACACTTGGCATGCGAACCATGACTCATCTAGAATAGCATATGTTTTACAGATGAAAAAATCTCATTAATTGTCGTTGACATTTTTTCAGTCTTTGAAATTTCAGTTTGTAGAAGGAATCGAAAAATGTGAGGGGAAAAATAGGTACGTCAATGAGATTTTAGCTATAAAATAATTTTAGCTATAAAATTAAAAAATCGGTTGGGTACGTATCATTGCAAATATTGAAAATTTGAATTACCTAGAACACAAAAAGTAGGATAAACACACATGCAATTTGTGTAGTCAGAATTTTACTAATTCACTGCTTTAAAATGAAAGTTGTCGGATTTCTGTCGGATCCAGTGAAATGCTTTCAATGTATCTCTCCTTCAGTAATGTTCAAACGGAAGCATGACTTATCTGTGAGTAAAATTGCAAAAGATTTATGTAAAAATATGTGCATGCATTGAGAAGTAAACATAAAACTTGATCAGGAAAAAAAATTGTAGCGAGATCGGGAACTTCAAAAGCACTCGCTTGGCGACCCGTCTTAGTCATATATTTGTAGTCATGTCATATTATGTAAAATTCATATTGTCGACGACTAAGATGCTAACTAAGTAAGAAAAACCTTGGTGTGATTATTTTTGATACGCAATGCTATCCTATGCATAGCTTAAATTATATTAGGAAAATCCAGCGACATCCTTTTCTCAACAAAATAGAATAATTTACGGAATATATTATAAATAACAAACATCGATGCATTCTGGAAAACCCCAACTCCTTGGTTATCAGAGAAGGTATTAACAACATCGAAATTTGGAATAATCTTTGAAGGAGGATCGCATAAAGTGATAATGATAGTAATGATGTACTTTCTTGCTAACTCGTGTGGTTACTGATGCAGTGAAGTCAGCAGTAAGATGACTTGATCCTGTTGATGACCAACTGGGTGGAAATTAGCATGAAGCGAAAAGCTCTAGAACTGCTAATGATACTTGGAAGACTGGTGGCGTCAAAGGTTTTTTTTTGCAACAGGCAATAACAAAGAAGACAACATAGTTTAGTTCTGTAAAGATTTGATAGTAGGTTTCTGCGTCCGATTATGAGGATAACGACTATGCAAAATGGGGAGGGTAAAAAGTGAAGTGGTAAGCAGTTTGGATTCTCTCATCGTCAGCGGTTCGGGACTATTTGTTTAAATATTTTGCTTTGCAAGCTTAATATAAATTGAATATAATGTTGGAAAATTATATGCGAAATATGTGAGGGGAGGAACAGCGAAACTTGAAAGATTTCTTAACGACCATTTTGATAGCCAGTGAGAAGAGAAGAGGAGCCTAGTGTAGTGTCAGACTAGCCACTAATAATACTTTGTTATCGCTTAACTGATACAGCATATTACAAAACCGTAAATCGTAGAAATGCTAAAGTGTTGTGAATTTTCATCTGATAACATCTCAGGCGACTTTGATGGGATTTTAGTTATATTTCCAGCACTAATATCATGAACTTGTGAGGGAATACTTTCTCTCTTATTTACGCTTACACATTGATGTTATCGCAACACCATTACTGAGTCATCTTTACGAGGTATAAAGTTGTAATTGTCAGTCGTTCTGTCCTTCAAGGGCCACCATGAAACTTTCCGGTGATCTTTTAGACACATCATTAAAAGATTTAAATTCTGCATAGTAACAGAGATATACATGTTCACGGCCGCTGTTTATGATAACGCCCATCAGAATTTGAATAATGAACTATTGCAGGAATATATAGAAAATTATTGTAAAGAATGCATTTCAACAATGACAATCCGAAATAATGTTGCTTCATACCTCATGTTTGCAAAACAGCAAGACATCAACTTAAAAACTACTCCAGTCTTACCAAAAATACTCACAGTTAACACAAAGGCAACTGGCGCATTAAAAAATCATTCAACCCCTTCTTCATAGATTGACACTTTTGTGGTTCAATTGGTACTTGGTACTTACCAGTATCTAAGAGCGCACGTAAACATTCATGAAGTTTTAATGACAAATACTACTGAAATGTAGCCTTGTATTTTTTGCTAGTAGCGATTCAGTACATAACCAAACTACTTGATTTCTAATCAAAGTTGAAATGTTAACGATTTATGTTATATTTTGTATCGAGTCAAAATTGTGTACCTCTCAATATTTTCATCTTTTGCTTACTTAACCTTCGCCAAGCAATATTGAGAATGACATTTAAAATGGAAAAACATGTACGAAATAAATATCTCCGAGACAATCGCGTAGGCACATGATAGGCAATTCATTTTGCCTAAAATAACATGACACATTGCATAGAAACCTCGCTCCTGACTCCCCTCCGTAAGACTTGTGGCAATAATAATTGTATTTCGTCGTCATAAAAGTGTTTTCATTTCGCTACACGCAATTTCTCTACAACCATGGAGCGTCTCCGTTCGAGGACAGCTTTACAACGTTACAAGAAAAAGTTGCTGCTGCTCTTGCCTTTTCTATGAAAAACATTCGCTTTTATTCTCATTCAAAAACAAAAAGATTTATTTCCTCCTATATCATTTCACAGTCAGAACAGCTTTGGTCCGTTTATCACGGGGGAAAATTATCCAGTTAGTTTTGCTGCAACTTTCCCTATTCTTGTGCATGCTCTCATATCATCGTCTTCATATAAAAAAAACTTTCGCTGTGTATTACAATATTGTATGTTCCTAGGAGTTTTCTTGTTGCTTCCTCAATTTTATTGAAGTTACACAAGGGCAATGGCATTGTTAAACGTGAAAGAGGGTCTCGTGACGTTATAATATCATTTCTTATCTTATTTCCTTTCCTTTTGTTATTGATATTGTTGACTCTTTCATAATCAAGTTACAGGGAAACTCGCATACAAAACAAATGATCGTATCAACATTCGGAAATAACTCGAAAAAAGAGATATGCACCTGCTATCACTAGCATAGCATATTTTTGGAAATAAACGTAATACAAACATTTGTGTACCTTAAAGGCAATTGTTGCCAAATCGGCCAACTAAGACAAAATGAATTTCCATTCTCCACTCGTGGAACCACTATAAACCACAATATACGGTATAACTACAACAAAAGCTTAGATATATTATCGTTAGTAGAAGTAGAAGTATCAAATATACGTAGTTTTAGTCATCTAAAACGATCTAAATGTAAGTATTAAGTATTAAATAAAACATTGTTTTTTAAACATTTGGAACGCGCAAATCTTCACTTTTGGTTTTATATGTTTAGCGCTGGAAAAAAATTGATCAAGTGCTATAATTTTTCCATTAATGATGTAATATCTCAATTCTAAGTAATGCACCACTATGTATAATATAAATATGTACTACTTTTGTATCCTATCGCAAATTTTCATAAATCGTTCTAATAAGAAAATAAGATATCGTGTTGCAAATAAGAAATTGTAAGCACCTGACACCAATCAAAAATTCAAGTGGCAACTCTGTACCTACGAAGATGAAAGATTAATCAAGGGCAATGCGAATCGATGTACACTCTATAGCGATTGATACACAGCCTTCTATAATTTCTATATCAAATGTTTGGAATAATTTGATATACAAGATTTGCTTTGCAAATACTGCCTGTTACAATACAATAATACTAGTTTATTTGGTCCAAATTATCCTCTACAAATTAAACGGGATTTTAATAATACAGACGGAATAAAAATAGAGAAAAATCAGTTACATCATTGCATACGAAACAATATACGGATATTGAGACTCACTAGAGATTTTCCTCAACTTTGTAACAGAGTACCTCTGATTTTATTGATACAATATTTTTTCTTCAATCGTCAAATTCTATGCTCGCTAAGTCTACCAGCGAAAAGGGACCTACCACGTGGAAAGGATCTACCAGCTATAATAGTGTTCCATTGAGTGCGTATTGCGTAGAATAAACGGGATTTTAATAATACAGACGGAATAAAAATAGAGAAAAATCAGTTACATCATTGCATACGAAACAATATACGGATATTGAGACTCACTAGAGATTTTTCTCAACTTTGTAACAGAGTACCTCTGTGATTTTATTGATACAATTTTTTTCTTCAATCGTCAAATTCTATGCTCGCTAAGTCTCCCGACGTGAAAAGGATCTACCAGCTATAATGATGTTCCATTGAGTGCGTATTGCGTAGAGAAACAAACAGTTCACCACGATCCTTTAACCTTAACTTCACAAAGAAAGTTGCTCCACGTATTATACTGTTTTGTATATCATAAAGTGTAAAGACTTCCGAGATAATCTCATATTCATGTATTCACACAATCTAATTTGCAAGATATCATAGTGTCAAGGAGAAAAATCACACCACTACAAAACATCATCATCTTTTATGTTAAGACACCACCGCACCGCCATCATCGTCAAATACCATGGTTATATCACTGCAAGCAAAAGTAAAGTTTGACGTTGTTTCAAGCTAGACACAACACCAACACATGCANGCACCGCCATCATCGTCAAATACCATGGTTATATCACTGCAAGCAAAAGTAAAGTTTGACGTTGTTTCAAGCTAGACACAACACCAACACATGCAAATGAGGTAAACCATTGTAACGGAAGAAATAAGCTTACCAAAACTTCGGAACCAACTTCCAACAAAAAATGAATGTCGTAATGGAAAAGACCACTGCAAGACCAAAATCCCAAAAGGCACAGGGCGATGAAATTGTGACTTAATATTTTTGGATTCTGTACATTAGGTCTATCATCCCACCGAACATGAGCCCTTGTTGCTATTGGCTATCTTTGGAGCACCTGAATGGAACCTGGGAAAAGCTTGAGTTCAAAGCACGGACCATATTTGTAAATACGCTTAAGCATGTTCCAATGTGAATGCGGGTTCAATCGGTTGAACCGCTTATAAGCTACAGCGATAACCACTTGACCCACTTTGACCCCCTACAGTACCCCAGGGGGAATGAATCAAAGGTTATATTTGGATTTTATATACCTTATCATTCCATCAAAAATGAATCTCTGTATTCAGATAAATTTTTTTTCGGGCACCTGTAGGACCTTGAGAAGGCCATATATCGACGGTTCCAAAAGCTCCCACAATAATCTGTTGGCATGTCCAAATGCGCACAAAAGTTTCATTTCAACGGACTAAGTGTCTGAGCTGTAGACTTTGAAAGGCGCTACGCAGTCAGGGAAAAACGGAGAGGCGGAGTAACAGATAAGCAAGATACCACACACCTTACGACCCCAGTAAGTTTTAGCTTTGTCAAGCTTAATAAGTTTGTGTTGTGCTGCTCGAATACATTGTACTGGTAGTTAGGCACGGTAGGAATTATTTTCCATAATTTTTTTCTCCGACATACGAAAATATGGTGAAACGTTTACTGAAAGTCAAGTGCGTGTTTTGGTGTAAGATACTTCGAGCAAAGGTAACTGA
>JAAXOA010000293.1:0-27104 GCA_036561885.1 Salina celebensis
GTTCAAGTTGTGTCTTAAGCACATTCAATGATGGAATACACGTTGAATGTGCTTTAGACACAACTTGAACACATTTTACAACGTCTAAGGTATACTACAAGAGTAGGAATTTAAAAATTAGGTTACCTTCGACCAACAGTACTGCGGACCGTTGTGTTCATTCTTTTGTAGGATGAATTTCCAAAATCATTTTCGAGAAAGCATGCAGCATGTATTCATTGTACCTACGTTCTCCCTTTTTTCGAATAATGTGCAGTCAGGGAATGGTCCTACTACATCAGCATTTTTCATCAAAGAGAACGTTAGGGTTAATTGAAATAGACAGGAAAAGACGAGAAATGATGAAAAATACTCTACTCTGCAATATGTGTTAATAATTTTCGAATGAGTACGCAAAATTGTGAAACCTTTGGACAGTTTGGGTTGGAAGAGCTTTGCTGGTAGATAAGTATGTAAAGATAATTGAAATTGCCTTGAATTTAGAGATCGAAGCCGAAATCAGTTATCATGTAGCCTGGACAATGCATGCAATGAAACTAGTTTTGTTTTTGCAACAAGAGTATAGTTGTATGGAAATATGTACAATCTATTAGGAATTCATTAGTAAGCAGAACGAAGTACTTTTTACTGTGAAATTTTTATGTATTTAGATTTTCGGTGATATCTTATCGAAAGCAATATTGGAGCGATAAGCGATATTGCTTGGATATTTATTAACGAGCGACAATAAGTATCGTATTGGAATTTCACCAAGATTAAATTTTGAAACTATAAAGCGTTTCATTCGGCAGAAAATAGTTACTTTATTGGATTAAAAACCTAATGAAAGTCATCTCAAATTTCGATTGCTAAAATAATTGGAATTGGAAGTGTTGACAAATTTACGGTTTCCCAAAACGGGAACGTTTAATCTGCTTGGGAATCTTATCTTATATTAGAAAAGAACTTCGAATTCGAGAAAATAAAATCTTTATAAAAAGCATCGTAATTTTTACCTCTTTCTATCACCGTTCATTCAGCGTTTTCCATTAAGTTAAATACACAGGCTAAGGGTAATGAAACTAACAATTTCAGATGAAGTTGTAAATAAGATAAAACATATAATATTACCTATTTTACACCCAAATTTTCACACTCTTTCTTTAAAAGTATGGATTTTATTTCCATTACGCTGTGAATTTATCGTACACAATCAGTTTGGGCATGTAATGCATTACATTCATAAGCCCTTGGTCGTATTTACCCAACTTGAAAATGAAAATGCAGAAGCGTGGTTTTTCTATTTCACGCGTAGCGGGTGGAACTGACAGCCCATGTTCTTTTATGCCAGTTTACGAATATCCTGTGAAAAAAGGAGTTGCTGTTTTCCAGAAATAACCAAAATTGCACTGAACCGCCTGTCCATAGTTCCTTCCTGTTATTTTTCTCTCTTTCGTCCCTGTTTCAGCTTGGTAATGACGATCAGAGTCAGGCAGGGAAAAACAAACGCTGGTTTCTGAACTACTATTGATTTTGTGCAACGAGAATAAATACTCATCATCATCACCATCGTCTAATTCTCGCTTGACTCTTTGGGATTGTGTTTATGCAAAAGTTGTAAACAAAACTTCATTTCAAACAGTTTCATTGTCCCCTCCCTTTTATCCGAAATTGATTGGATAGAGAATAATAAATAACTCGAGCCCTTCAAGTATACAATCATAAATCCATGTTTTCCTTTTATCACACTACTTGATTTCATATTTAGTTTTGCACATCACTGACATAACAAGTTACTTTTGTTTGTTTTCCAACACAATGGGACAGCGTGAAGAATGTTTTTTGCTGGATCCTATTTCGCTTCCTGCTTCCTCTCATCCGTTAATGCATCGTAAGATTATTCCGTTTCATCTCACAGCGCATTCTAATCTTTCACAATAAAGCATTATCATCGTCATTATGGCTTCAACCATCAAATTTAAGTCGGCTTACATTTTCTGTTCTACTCCCTCCATTCCATTAAACTGACAATGATATAGATTTGCACTTGTACATTTGTACAGAGAGATGCACCCAAATAATTGGAAATGACATAACAAGCACACAAAATCATTTCGGTTGATAAACAATGAAACGTTGAGAGTGCTCTACTGTATCTTCAAACATTCAAAAGCTCAAATATAACAAGCATTGAAATATCCTGTAGAAACATTTCAGAAATGTGTATGTACATATCAACTCTCTTTTCAGCTACTCACTCGACTAAGTGACCTAATATGAACTCTGATAGTGGTAGCTGGTTCTATAAAACTTGCTAAATCTTAAATTTATAAAATTAACGCAATCAGTTTGTATGTAATAGTAATCAAATCTACAGTTTTGGTTGCACATGAATGAACACATGAACCAATGCATGAAGTGATACTAATGCCAATTCGATATATAATCGATCTAAATTACACCTGATTTATTCTGAAAGTAGTTGCGCAATGAATTCTGTAAACCAATTGTTGAAAAACATTCTGAGAAAAAATATCTATGCATTTGAAAAAATACTGGGTAACGTTGTATGTTCGCCATTCCACATGTTTTCAAATAAAAGAAAAAAATTGATTACGTTTTCACAAAAACACACTTATATATGGCCATTTTTGAGAGTACTTTGGAATCTGTTTCCCATGATTCTATTGTGAATATGCTCCAGAAGAATGATTGCATCCATTCATTTCAATCACTTATTCTCTGTATTATATGTATTCTTTTTTGTTTACCTTCGGTAGACGGTTGCGAGAAGGAGGTTTCCTGGTACAATGAATGATAAAATAATAGCTTGTAAATGTCGCAAGGAACATTTCCAGTGCTAGAATAATTCTCTCCAGTTGTAGTCGTCGCTTTTTGTCTCTGATATGGGACAACTCCACAAAAGGTGGAAGGAACTTCAGCAAACGGTCACAACTGCGTAACGGTTTTTATGGTGATAATCGATGTCCATCTATCATTCATAAGGCAAGCGTTTTGTTCTCGAGCAAGCTCGTTTGTGACAGCCACAAGCCCACAAAAACAGGAAGGAACCACAAAAGAGAAAATGCATTTTCCTCGTAAAGGAGGCATATTGAGGAGATAGTTAGAATAAAAAGTGGTTTTTTCAGAAAATCATGTTAGTCGTGTGTCAGAAAACTTGTGAAGGACTACTCCCATAAAGGACGGTAGACGACGGTTTATTGTTGTCCATGAATCTACCACAATGTGTGCTTTATCCTGTCCATCTCTAGCCTAAAAAGGGAACAAAAGGGGCTTCACTTTTACCAATATTTCCTTTCATTGTAAAAAAAGACTCTTTTCACGGAAATGGCTCGCCTCTAACATGCAAACTGGAACAATAGCGAGCGTATGTGTATCAAATGAGAATGGACTTTCATAAGGTCGCGTATCTTGTTTGTCGATAAAAATAAAAATTTATTGACAGTTTTTAGCCTTATTGAAAAGACATGGAATTACCAGTAGAGTGTCCCATCTTTTTTTCAAAATGGATATCTTTTAGAGTGGATAAGCATTTTATTGTTGGAAAAAGTGATGATAATGATGGACGAGAGGAGACAGCTCAAAAGTCTACTCTTTTCTTGCGTTTCTTTCTGTAAAGTGTAACTCAGGAAAAAGACTAAAAAGGAAAAGCGTGGTTATGTGTGTACTGTGCCAACATGACTGAGAAAACCGATGATGATGGCAGTTGAAAAGAAGATGAATAATTGGAACCATCTTCTAAGACACATACATGTTTCTTTATAATAGTGGTCACATACATTGTAATGTAATGTTTTTTCATGAAATAAAAGTTACATTACAATTCTAAGTGATATGAAAAGGTGTCTAAGTCGCCAAAGAGAATGATTGGTGAAAGCAATAATACTAACACTAGCGACTAGCAATCAATGTCGTTGTCACTACAATCACTATTTTTTTAGGAGCATTTTTCTTGGAGTATACCTAGTAGGGTGATTAATGTCTTCCAATTTTATTGTAAGAAAGTAAGAAACCGTTAGAGGAAGTTCATCGGGGTAAACGATGAAAAGATGGTAAAAGTGAGGTAGAAAGGAAGAGGGAAATATAACTGGAGTAGCTGTAAGAAACGGAGTAATGAGGAGCGCTTTTGTTTCACTGTAGCAGCTGCTGATGTTCCTCCTCGTGATAATAATTTTAATTAAATAAAGCTTCTAGTTTTGATGCCAACGGTGTTGTCGGCAGTTACAAGGTTGATGACTGCTTACGTCTGGTATCGAATGTTTTCCTTGTTTGCGATGAAATTACTTGGTTGCATTGTTCCAGCCCATTTTGGATTCTCCTCACGCCAGGTAATTAGGTTAATTTTGCTCTATTGCCAAATAAAGAACCAAGCGGTGCTTGTAATGTGTCAGGCGGAAATAAAAACGGCAAGTCAGGAGTATGTGTTTGTGTCATTCATTACCATTTTGGTTATTCGCAGCAACGTTTTGAATTGGTCAGGTAATTATAAGAATATCTTCTCTTGCAGTGTTGAATGTTATTCCACTGCTCGATAATGACTATGCAGGGTTAATGATGATGAAACAACAGCCAAGTTGTTAACTCTTGTTTGTGCAAACCGGATCTATCAAATATACAAAACCAAAGTCAAAGGAAAATGGTTATTGCACACCAGACAGCAGTAAACAACAAAATGACAACAGCTATTTATTATTTCATTTAATTGTCCCTGGAATTGTTTAGTGAATATTTGGTATTTGGACATGTTCTGTACATAACAGTTTGATTTTGTATGACGTATGAAACAGTGAATACCATTGATTGTGTGTATAGCAAAGCTGATATTGTGTTTGGGTTGGAAATGTCACTTCCCATTACTTTGCTATTCGATAGTGACGCATTTAGTCTTAATTACGAATTGAATGTTTTTGTAAAGAATACATATCCAATTTAATTTGCTGGCAAAGGAGCAATTAATGCATAAACACTTCCAACGTTTTAATGTAAATAAAAGCGTTTTGTATGAAACGGTAAAAGAACAATAAGATAACAATTTCTTATAGCACAACCAAAATATTACCAATATTTTGTATCTATAATCAATAATGGCACGCTTTGGGCCATATTGGATTTCGTTTATTAATATCAGATGATTACATAAATCAGAAACCTATATTCAAAACTTTTTTATTGACTTTCTCAAATAAAACGCACCTGTAACCGGCGATCCTGAGCCATCATAATATTATATATCCTCCCCTTCAACGTTTTAAGTGCATCATAAAATTCGCCCATCTTGCATAATATGCGTTTTATACACACGTTGCAGTATTTTAAATACCGACTCGGGCAATCGTTAAACTATTTTCATTTCCAATAGTAATAAATCTACTCTTTGAACGGATGTAGTAAAGTGCTGTAGTTAGGAAATTACTATCATATTATCATTCATTCAACTCGATGTATTGCTTCAAAACAAGTAGTTATTTTCCTAACTTGAGGCAAAAGAAAGTGACCATCTTTATGTCAATAGCTTTTGTTGAGTTTGGTGAAAGTTTTGTCGTAAAACTTCTTATATTATTTTATAATTTAAGTCAAATTCCACACATTCTTTGAATGTTCTTTCAAAATGAAAGATAAACAGAAAGTGTATTCGTTAGATATCGGAACACTACTGACATTACATGAACCGTCAGGCATTTCTGTCATTTGGTGTCACCCTCACGTTATGTCCTCCGGCTTGCTTTCACTTGTACGTTCTATTACAACACATGTGAGCGTGTTCTCTTTAGCTCGACTCCAGCAAAACGCTACAGAAATCCACGGCGATGTGCCGGGAAAGAAGTAAGGACAACTGCCAACAAACTTGTCACTTGCATTACATCTCATCCTTAAAAACCCTCACAATGATGTTTTAGATACCATGTTTACAAGTGTGCTTCAATGGGTTGTAATGGTATTTCAATACGATTGTAGATGTGGTAGGTTCCGAAAATGATGAAACCTTTTTCCCTTGAGGCAGACAACTTCATACACACACAATTACATGAGTATTATCAGATGGAGTGTTCGGCAAGGAAAAGTGTGTTTGGCTTCACTTTCTCCACGAATCCGAGTGTGGAATGAGACAGGAACGGTATGCCTAAAAGATGTCATAGAGTATGTAATGATGAAAGATAGTGGCCAGTGCTTAAAGCAAAGGAATTTGTAATACTCCATCTATGGAATGGAATACATCGTTGTGCTACAGAGTAGACGTAATCGTTTACAGACCTGTGAGAATGTACGAATGAATGAATGTATGATAGCAACGATGGTCTGACATGCTCCCATTATAATATGACAATTTTAGTTCTGGAAAAGTGGAATATGAGAAATGTGAAGTTATTATTACCACTAAAATATTTCACAAGAGGAAGTGTCAGTTTCCGTTGTGCTACTGTATGTCAAACAAAGTATCCGTAGGCGAAGCATCCCTCTACACAGTTTGAGTTACAATTTAATGAAATTAGATTGGATTCTGAAATTGAAGTGGGTAAAAATGAAACGTGTGTAAGGTTGCATGAATTTAATCAATTTTTCAAGCCCTCTCGGTCTTGTTTGAAATGACATCGATGATTTAATATTCATGGGTTCTGGTACACTCTAGATTACCAAATTTTTAGTTAGTGGATAAGTAAAATAGATGGTTTATAAAAGCAAGTTTCCGGCAACAGAGAAAGGTTGTTTGGGGTCTTTCTACTTTGCGTCACCAGATGTTGATGACAACTTGGAAAAAGTTGTTTTTATAGGTAAAGTCACAGTTTCTCTTTTAAACTATTAGCTAGTTAGTTAACCTCTGAACGGTATTGATCGAAAATCCATGAATGTTAGACACTTCTGCAATGAATATGTATGAAACATTCTGTGATATATTCAATGTATAGTCCGGAATAAACTTTTTGCGTGCTAAACTTTTTTTTTTCAATTATGGTGTTTGCCTTTCACCAAAGCTTTTTTTAAGAGAATGTTTTTATGCTTCAGCAATTTTCTAATTTTCAACATCCCTTGCTATTCCATAAAAAGCTGGAAGTAGTACCTCTGGTGATGAGCCTTGACACAAAATGACAGAAACTTTTGCCAAGTGTAAACCCTCTTTCACCAGTTTCACCCAAAAGTTTTTGTTGTGTAGTATAATTTTTCTACTCAATCATACTCATTTTTCCTTCCACTCAACACCAGCGCCCTTTAACCGCCATGTCAGAAAGTTTATTTCGTTAGAAAGTGAAAATATTTTTCGAGTTTTTGTTTGTTCGTTAAGTACAGTTTGTTTAGCATTTACTTGTTTACTACATGTATATCTCTGCTGTATCAAAAACCTTGAGTATTAACGGGAAAAAAGTTCTTTTCGAGTTTTAATGATACACAAGTTTAACTGTAAGTTTGGCATTTCCCGGTCTTAAAGGGATCCGACATAACTATTAGAATGGAGAAAGTTCAGGGTATTAAAAATGTAAATTATTTGAAACATTAAACTTGTTAAAAAAATATCTACACTACAAACCAGCATGCTTCTTATTTCATATGTTAGATTTGTTTTGTTCAAATATAGTTTTAGAAACGTTGGTAAATATGTGTTCTGGTTATCTTGGCCACAATCACGTTCTCTTGTGTTTGATGTACAAAATAGAATTTAGAGACTTCCCAGAGCTGGATTTAGTAATTGAAAAGTCTTTGGAGTATATTGAGATATTGAGAAACAAATTTTCCATTTTCAACATTTGACGGAAACCAAGCAGCTGCAGCTGTCGGCTTCATTATAATAAGGACAAAGTTTAGCTGCGGAATATTTGTTTGCGAATATATCGTACTTCATTGTTTTACTTTAGAGAAATAAACAATGCAAATGATTATGTTTGCCATCATCTAGGTTAAGAGAAAGCAAACTTAATTGGGAACGGCTTCCAAATTCTATGATGGATTATCGCTGACAGAAAAAGTTAGTTTTGTCAAAAGATTGGATAAAGATGTTTTTCTTCTTTTTAATAAAGTCTTTCTAATTGTCATTAGGCCATTTTATATTTTCTCGTAACCTAGCATTATGTGTATTCTAACGGTTCTCAAACTATTCCCATGGCTATTTTTTGTTAAATTGGAGAATTTCAAGCATTTTTAACTGGATATTTACCTAAAGCGGAGAAAGTTGATTTTTGAATGTTGCCAGTGTCAACCAAACACAACTCACCAAATCAAAATACCTAAATACATCCGTACCTTCGTAAATATTCATTTGAGAAATACGAACGTCTTTCTACAGGCACACACCTAAGATAAAACCCATTTTGTTCTTTATGACAGTTGTTTTTGCGTAAACGACTACTCCGATGTCATTTTTTGTTACAGATAGATACCCATAAAAACGCCATTACCCATAAAAAACCAATCTACTAATGCAAAAAATACGCATTTCGTATAAACCATTACAGTATATTTTCCTTTCTCACATGGTTTATACTGCTCACATCTACTAAAACCATCATGTTTTTCTACATTTTCCTTTAGTGGCTTCACGTTAACAAGGGGTGATTCTTTGAAACTGTAATTTTATTCAGTACCCACTACGTCATACGATGTTGGCCTTCTATATTGTCATGCATACTGGGCTTATAATGCTGAGTCCGCTATTATAAGTTATACGCAGTTATTGATGAAAAGAGCATGTGGGGATATCCGTTTTTGACTTTGATGATCTTGCACGAAGTTCAGTGCAGCTAAAAGTCGTCAAGAAAAGATCGTTATAATGTAAATGAGGTTGCTATAGCAAATTTTTGTAACAAGTTCCTTGAATGACACTCATGGGACATTTGAAAACAGCCCACTGTATAGTATGAGGCACTGTAGCTGCTTGAGCGATATTTTTCATTCAGAGGTGGTCTTTACATCTATGTAACAAGTATCAACGGAATGAAAAGTCATCTCGCTTTCTGTTCATACAAGGCCCAAACTTCAAAACCCTTGCTTTAAGTGATAAAAGACTTAGAAATACGCGGGTTCGCAGAAAACTCAGAAAATTACCTGTCAACATACAATACAGATTACATGGAACTGAAAGGACAAAGTATAGGTGTGTTGTATAGCTACCCCCTTATTTTCATGATTTACTGCGAAATGATTTTAAAAGCTCCATGTGGAAACCAAGCAAAATGTGAAAAGGAAGCAATAAAAACTTGGAATGCTTAATGCAAAAATTTAGTTCTCTATTTTTCCTTCTCGGGAAGTATCCAAGCTGGAAAACGATTTTTCATGTAAAATGGCACACAATTCTGAAGGATTTTCTTAAGCATTGTGGCGAAAAACTTTACTTGTTCTAAGACGACTTTTTATCGTAAAAACTCGCAGGCTGAAATTGCTCTTTTGGCAAAATAAATAATATGATCTAGCCGCCAAAAAACTAGATTTTGAATTCTTCAGATGAGCATACGCATATCGAACGAGTGGTGCATATAAAAAACCAACAGAAAGAGTAACTTGATAATAATGAAAAGCTGTGAATGATGAGCCCGCTGGCTGGTTTACCCGACAAGTACTCGAGAACCCCTGCTGAAAGTTTTCCCTAGTGCTGAACGAGTTGATCTCTTGGAGTTGAAAATGAAAAAAGCATACTCCGTACCTAAGTAATCTCCTCTCCGGTTTTACACTTTTAACTCCTACTCCTCCTACACATAAAAATATATTTTTTATGCTGATGCTAGTCCACAAAAAGATATCACTTACTGGAAGAACAAAAAATCTCCGCGTTTTGTTTGAAGCATTGGAGTGTTGGAAAAGCCAAGAAACTTGATAAAACTTGGTGATATTCTATTCCTTTTTTCAGATTTGCTTTCATTTAACGAGAAGACTGTCATTCGCTCTGACTGAAGCTTACAATATGGTTGAAATGTAATTCCATAGCTTATGTAAGTAACCAGCTGCGTAAAAACATAGTAGACTAGACAGATCTTTTATATAAAGAAATAAAAATGGATTAGGCACAACTAGTTGCCAACCAAAAACCGTAACAATGACAAATAGCTAGAACATTTTGCAAGTCTACACTTTCATTCTCCAGACACGTCGTACGTCGAATTGACAAATATTGTGTAGAAAATCCATGAAGCAATACCTACATACTGAGATACTAAAAATTAAATCCAAATATGTTCCCTGATCCGATATTGATCATTATGTGAATTCCAATATGGGATCTAAGTTAGTATTATATTTTGATCATGGCCAAAATGGTCATACAGTTGCATTTGCTTGTCAGTTGGTGCAGTAGTAATATATGATGTACTATTGGAGAGACTATGTTGCATGGTATGTAGTAGTTGTGATGCTATCGCTGGACTTCTTTTCAACTTGTCAACTCTGTAAGTTAAGTTGTGACCTCTTGGTTGTTTAAAGTCGGTCTTGATAAGTCGAAACACAATTCTTATTCTTAGTGGTTCACAACAAAAGCTCATGCAGAGATATGAATTGTGCTCTGCAGGTTATAGTTCAATTTGAAGGTTAGAGTTCATACAATAGAAATGGTAACTATAGTGTATACAAAGAAGCTAGTACTATGGTTTTCACACCAAGTTAGTTTAGGCTAACATAAAGTTTATCCTCATATCAGAAAATTCGATTGCTCCCATAGATCGATGCAGTAATAGAAATGTTTAGTAACTTACTGTGTAGCAAAGAATTAGGTAAATGGATAGAACAGAAAGGCGCCTAGTTTTGATATTTGAGAAGCTGACGCCTGGACTGTTTTATCGTGATGTCTGGCTGTTTTAGCCACTACCACTGGTAGAATTACGCTCCTCACGTCATAGACACACAGTCAGCACTTACGCTACCGAATAGTCGCCAGAAAATCATATTTGAAAAGAAATAAATTTGAGACGCTTTTGTAGGTTTCATATATTTTTATTAGATTGAAAGTGGCATAAAAGACTCAAGTTGAAAACAAGCACGTTATTATAGTTTATGCCTACTTTTGGTATATTAACACGAAGCTCATGCCGACGTTCTAAGAATGAATGAGCCTATCATTGATGATATGACATGAATATTGTGCTGATGACAAATAATATGGTAATTATGAGATGAGAATTTGTCTTTGACATTATAATGAAGACGGAGGCAATTAGCATCTTTTATTTGTTCGACAGATTTTCTGAGAGCGCATCGTGCAAACACACCGCTCACAACGTTTTCGACTAATTTGATGTAGTTTGATAGAGATGTACTTAGGATGAGGCATTGTGGAAATGATGTGGTGATGAATTTCGTAAAGAAGAATAGCGGAGACTGTATAAAGGCTCAAAGAGAATTTATGCATGGGAAAAACTTCACAGAGATGACAAAGATGAAAGGGAGTGTGAGTGTTTATACCAGCATGCTTCGCAACTAGAATTGAGAATGGATACCGCACAGCCAAGTTTAGTAAACAAGGTGTGTGAACTGTCACAATGAGTCACGTTGCTTTATCAGTTGTGGCGGCGATGGAGACTTGTGCAGTTCTATTAAATGAACTTGGTGAAAATCTGCTCTTCATAGTGATGTAATAGCCTTTACGCATTTTAAAAAGTCTTTATAATGTCTAATGCTGTGAGTGTGACTTGGTTCACGAGTAAAACACCTGGACTACCTGGGTTTCTATTGCCAGGAATAAACCTAGATAACAGATAATGTGTAGTATTCAAACATTTATTTTGTTTTGTTTATTCAGGTGAAATTCAATTTGAATTTATTAAATGCAACAGATAAGATCCTTTTCAGCGATGGTAAATACTAGTACAAAGCAAGGCCTGATGGTTAGCGGGTTATAGTGTTGACGTTTCAACAGCAATTTTCCTTACTTTCACGTACCATTGCAGGAACGTAATTCATTCTTATATGTGATTGTATAAGCGAAACGGGATTCTAATGTCTATATTAGAACCGGGTGTATAGTTCATTTCCAGTCACATCATCTTGTCTGTATTTTGACTGTCACGGTTTTTGTACATCAATGGCAAAGAATTTCGGAGTTTCAGCAATTATTCACATTATTGTTTTTTTTATTAGAATTTCAAGAAGATTGAGTGGTGAGCCTCTCCTAAACGAATGTAATAATACGGGGTATATCGGTGATGAAACCATTAACTTGATGGAAAAGTTTGTTAGAGCGTGTACTATGTCGCGTTTTTGTAAACAATTGCATATTGCAATTTTGCTATCGATAATGCATGAAAACTTACATTGTTAGCGGAATTGCAGATAAGACTTTGCTTGATAGGTAACAATAAATACATGTTCAAAGATGCAAAATTGCAAATTTTGCGCCATAAAACCATAAACAGACTGAGCTTTATGTGATTTCATCCATTTATAGTGTTCAAACTATAACACGCTGAGTACGAATCTTCTACGACTGAAGCAATACTGAAGCCGCACACCAAACGAACCTAGACCAATGGAAGGGAAGCAAGAATTGGACGAATATTTTAATATTAATGTTCTTGTCGATGAAAAGCGGGTATTCTGTTCATAATAGTTATATACATTGCTTATGGACGTGATGGGCAAGGCTGCACAAGAAATGGGGCGCCCACACCATAAAAATCTGGACTTTCTGGTGCATGAAAACATTTATGCCACGGTTTTGATTGCGTTGTAGCAGATTGCGTGTCAACATTTAGTGACATGACATGGCGAAAGCAACCTTGCCATTTTATCCGTCTGTAAATATTTACAGATTTGCTGACTTTATTATAGCTGACGTGAAATGAGGGGCATGGGAATATAGAGACTCTTTATTTAACCAATTTCCCAAAATATTTTATTCGCTTAGCGAAAATGGCCAAGGCATAGATTAACTCTAGTTTTACTTTATATCTTATTTGTTAGCTGCAAGCTGTTTCATATCATTAAAGTAATACCCCATATCGCATTTTACGCCTTCAATCTTTTATTTCATCTGCCTCGCATTTTCCAACTGTCCAACTTTCTCCGGTGCTAGCGGGAGTCTCTAGCGTCATGCTACTAGTAAACAACAGACGTTTAATTTCCTGATACCAGCAATACTTCCACAGAAAACAACGAATACTTTTTTACGAGGCAAATCGTAATGGCTAGTTTTGCAAGAAAGGCGACATGGCTCTTTTCAGGATATATTGCTAAAGAAAAACTAGCATCGCGTGAAAGAGAACAATATCCTCCTTTTTATTATGAAGAGAAAAGTTTCAATTTTGTTTATATTTATTTTTCTGTCAGTACCACTTATCTTTATTTTTGCACAAATATTGACCAGCTGGATAATAATAGCTTAGCTAAAGCTACACAACAACGAACGATTACTAAAGCAGAGGTGGTTATAGTCCAAATGTAGATAAAATTTTTTTAATCGTTAGTATTCATGAGGGTTTTTCACATATAAAGACAGGTCGAATTCTACGTGCGTGGCGATACAAAAACGTTTAAAGAAAAGGATGTTTTGGCTCTCCAAATGCATTTTGAGAAATTTCAGCACTTGTTGCCAAATTACTCTGTGACCGAATGCAGATCATGACCGAACAAGTAGTGCTGTCTATAATAGTTCGACTGACAGAAATAGGTTTGTTGATATATTCTTTTATAGAAAAGATTTGGATATTTTTTCACATTATTGATGATAGACGATATTCTTCTTTGGCCCATTTTCTGACGCACGACTGATATTTGATAATTCTATGTTTTGAGTTACTCTTTAAACCTTGAAGACGACACTACCACAGAAAAGGTTACAGTTTCATGTCAGGATCATATTTGACATGTATACAACATGGTCCACTCACTTGTCAGCAAACATTAAAATAATGCACTAACGATCGTATTATGCAAAATACGTTTTAAACATATCATATGCAGTTTTGTACGCACCAAAAGTATGTATTTCGTTGTATGCACTACTATTTATCCCCACAACTTGTCATGAATGATTTTCATGGATGAAAAAATTGGGATCCCGTTTTATTTTGTCGTTGAAAGTACGTATGACCCAAGAATGAAATATGTGAAAGCAATAAATAAAAACGGCATATATTTTGACTGCAGAAATGAGAAATGTAATTTGAAACTGTTGGGGGAAAAGATTTAGCATATCTGTGCCAAGATTATGACACGTCAAGACAAAATGCTAAAAAGCTTGTCTGCCTGTCTTCATTTTACCTTGTTACTTGTTGTGAACTTTTTTTCTTTTCCACACACGCACGCTTAAAGTGACTCACATCATTTCCTTCGGCTTTGGCAAGATGTATATCATAAAAAATATCGAGTTGGATAGGTGAAGTGATGCTAATCGTACTGGTAGTGATGATAACGATGAATCATCAGATACGTTTTGATTGCGTGTAGTTACATCTGCCATAAATTTAGCTGAATGTTGTAAAAATGTTTTGTAAGTCCACTCCAGCGAAAAAGGAAAGCATTAAATTTGAAACGTTTTATGGCCATATAACAGCGATAACACAAAGTGTTTTGTTTATTTCAGGCTTGCCAACATAGTCATTTAGCATTTACAATCACAATCACACAGATTTATAAAACAATCATACTTGTATCTTGTTTTAAAGAATAAACTGAAACACAAATCCATATCGAGTCTGTCTCGCTTTTCTAACAGTGCTGAAAATGAAGAAGATGTAAGATTGGAATAAACATTTTACTGAATTAAATTCATTTTTTTCTAATCTTCTGTCATGCTGAGTCATTTTCTAAATAATTTATGGGTTAGCTTTTAGAGTTCAAGTTTTCTCCCCAAAGCGTGTTTTCGCTTATGGAACGAGATAATTTTTGCAATACTTTGCAAATGAGCTTCACAAGAACGATACACTTGCTTGCGCAAAAAGCAATGCAACATGAGACAGCAGGAGTAATAGAATACATTATAGTGAAGTTTGTTGTGTAGAAAATGAGAGAAAGGTTCAGAGTTTGTGAGTATAAAACCTTGATGATTGTACTTTAAACTGTGCAAATGCAGTTTGTCTCAAGAGTTGCAATAACTATAAATCTTGTAAACTGTAACTCTAATGTATCCATTCCAAGAAATCTTAAACTCAAACAAATCTGTCAAATTGCACTTTGACCTTTTGGGATTTTTATACTAAAATCACTCCGCTTCAGGTCTAATCAAGTAAATCAAAGATAAATAAGAGACGAATCAATTTATTGGTGTGTACTTTGGCACGATAAATTGGTGGCAATTGGCATTTAATAAGCATACGTTCAGACAAAACTTTTCAAGATTGATTTGGCAAGCACTATGTACACCTGAAGTTACGACTACAATTTAAGATTCAATTTAGATCGCGTTTGAATCTTTTACAAAAGTGTTTTGAATTTCAATCACATGAAAAATTTAAAATCCTTAAAAATATTCACATCAGTACAGCAACATGAGACATTGAAGTCCATTTACTACAACCATACAAAAACAACTTCCCGAAATAAATATATAACGCGATTGAACATTGGTGTTTTATACAAACTATTTTAATGTCATCCCTCAGTTGGGAAAATTGAGTCACTTGCAATGCAATTTGATCTTTGGGAAGTCTAAGCAGAGATAATTATTCTGGTGTCATTTTAATTTCAGTCAATAGTCGCAAATTAGCGTGTTTTCACAAAAAACTGATGAGGAATTGACACAATTACATGGCTTTTAAGATGATTAAAGGAAAGAAAATACATCTCTCGAAACACTCACTGCCAAATCCCAATCAAGCTGAATTGCCAGCATTTGCATACTCCCGTATATAATCGTCCACTTTCACTTGAAAGCCTCTCGGATCTCGATGAAACATTTCAGCAGCTTCAGTATTGAGTGGATCCGTAAAGTCGACGAGATCCTATAAAAACACAAAAAAACGGAAAAGATTAAAGTGTTTGCTGAAACACACATGCAAGAATGAAATCGACATGGCAAAAAGCACTGAACTGTAAAGAGAGAATTGATGCCTAGAACAACTTCCTTCAGTTGCCGTGCAGGATTCCAACCGCTAGCGTCGATATCGCCGTTGCGGAGGATACTTAGGCAAATGGCCCCATCCTCAGTAATATTGGGATGCCAGATTTTCGTTGTGCATTTCACTTTGGGCGGCTATAAAATGAACACAAGAGAAACATTTTACTTACATGCATTAATTATGATATGCAAACTACCGCAGGCATGTGGTTGCGTATTAGGTCACCTCAAAATTATACTCATCTGGGACAATTACGTCAAACATGAAGGATCCTCCCATCCAGGAGCCTTCATTTGGAGTTACTTTAATGTTAAACCGGTGAAGCTCATTAGGATCGGGGAATTCAATCTGACAAGTTGATGGTAACATTGTTAGCAACCCGTCAGTGTTGATCTGGAACACAAAGAAGTCAAGTCAGACTTGTCATAATAAAATCTTTATGCGCATTATGTACTAGTAATTCTAATTGATAGTGTTTCTTGTAAACCTCTTTGAATACAAGTAAATCCCTGATTTTGGCATTCTTTGCTGCGGTCCGCATTTTGCTCGAAGTTGACACTTGCTCATTTTTATGGCTTGTCTCAGTTGCACTTGTCACATGGCGAGCTTCGTCCGGATCTACCATTTCCAAAGCTGCGTTACTGTCATTATCTTGATCGCTTTGGTCATCGTCCACTATCAAGTTGTCTTGATCACTATCAGAGTCTGATAAGTCGCTTCGGTTCTCTCTTATCCACTTACCCATAGTTTGATTTGATTAGCATTTGAAATATTCAATTAGCGAGGCTTTCGGCATAACAGCTCCTAATTACTGTGCGGAGTGCGGACAGAATTTATCAGATTTGTAACATTAGTGAATATCAAACCTCTGGCAAATTAGCGATTTTTAACCATCATAGACTCTATGGCAGCTGTACTAAAATTGTACTAAGTTCCAACATGAAAAAAAAATCGAGAACCTCGTGGGTGGCACAGGATCAATGACGTCATCAATGGCTGAAGTAGACAATGCAGAACACAGGAAGCGATTCCTTGAGTGTTTTCGCGTCAGTCCTCAATGATCCATTTTAACCTTTAGTCTGTAACATGTACACCAAGATAATATCTAATAGACTCGCTCTTTTTTCTAAATAATTACCCTCATTATCCCTTTTGTCCTTTGCCTTTTGATTTTTGTCGTCTTTCATTTCATTAACCTCATCATTCTATCCTCAACTCCGTGTTTTTCTTCGAAGAAATATGGTAGCGGTTGCCAAAACGTGGTTATCTGTCGTCTCCAATCTATTCAATTCTATTCTCTTAAACCATGCATGTGACAAAAAACAATGGACGATTGAAATCACAATGAAATTTTCTCGCTGTTTGTTGTATAAATTTCATCATCACTAATCATCTCTTCTTGTCTAACAAAATTTCTTTGCTTACATGCTCGACAATGGTTTTTGCAGTGAAAAACTTTTGTATTTCTGCCTGCACGAAAACTTGTCACCGAATATAAATCGTTTTTACCCGGCAAAACACTAATTTTTCTTTTACTTTTTTTCAGAAACAAGACAAAAGGAACAAAGCCGTTTGGCGGTTGCAGTGATAATCAGGGAGAGAAATGCAGATTTTTTCATGGCATGACCAGTTGGCTCTGTTCTGCATTCATTTCCTGTTAGTCATCACTGTAATTTAAATGGAGAAACACGGCCAGTGAAAATTGAAGAAAACTGCAGAGTTTGCAGTTTTTTGGCAATTTGTTTTGTGGTAAGTAGCTGATGCAACATATCATTAATCAATAATCTTTAAAACACAAAAGGCTATCTTTTAATTAAAGATGTCGTCACCATTGAGTATAAACTGAACACAGCGATGGGCAGATTTGTAAAAGAATTGTTTGCTGACAAGGAAAAATAATTTACACCATGTTGTTGCATTCATATAAATAACTTTTTAATGGAATGGTAAACAACTTACAACAAAATAGAAGACAATATTACGGAATGCGACGCGATACAAAAATAATTGTGACACCATTCTCAAAACGTAGTAGTAGGAAGGAACTTTCCCTGCAAATTATTAATTCCAGTAAAGTGGAAATAATTGTATGTTTCATATATGAAGTTACAGCGAAAGAATTTTTCGGTCTGCCCAGTAAATCTCATGAAAGTTTGATATTCTCTTGTACACATTCAACCTTGAATTTAAAATTAATATTAATATACGCTAACATGATATTGGTGCTGTTTTATCAACGCTTGTTCAAATTCAGGCTGTCAATTCCCTTTTTGTACCCTTGATACTTTAAACATCAAATAGAAATAATCATAGCATTTTATCTCATGAAAACTTTAAAAGCTTGAGCCTGATAAAATGGGGATAGGGAATATAAATAGACAAACACGAGAAACCATTATTTCCAATTTCATTTCACTTCTTTGAGTGTATCTTCTTTATTACTTTACACCTGGACTGGTTCCACTTTCAAGTGAGCATGTTATTGTTATTATGCAACATGCATGAACGACTATAAAAGCAGCATATGGTCCTTTCTCTCTTTGTTAAAATAATGTTTGTTCCGGATCATTGTATGCTTTCTCTCTGCCTACCTACCAGAACTGAGCGACCTCATATAATAGAGGTTTCCACAACTAAAACATGCTTTCTTTAAGAGGATATCTCAATTCGTTGTAGCTTTCACTGACTTCACGTTACACACTTGTCATTACCTACCCAGCCAGTGGTTTGGTTTTATTAAAGATAAAAGACGAGAAACCTTTCACGTCTTTTATTAAAGTAGAGGTTAATATCGTCAAAGATGTGAAAGAGATTCTATTAAGACCCGAGCTGGCATGGAAAGTGCAAGTAAACCACAGTACAATGACAAACGAAAATTTACAAACCTGCGTATTGCACAATACGGCTAGATACATCGTCATAACATGAGTATGGGTTTATGTATTTTTTACCTTCTGTTTCATTCTCTCTGTGTCCTCCCAGTGGAAATATTTAAGCAAATATTGGTGGCAATTTCACAAACTGTTGGTTGAATTCGTGTAAATGGTATCACTACCGTCATTTGTCTGAGCAAATTGCGTTATTGCGTACTATACAGATAGCTTGGGTTATCTAAATGGGATAGTAAGTTGATCAAAATGAAGCCGGAGGGAAACCTAAAATTGCTGTATGGGTGGGAATTGGGCAAAAGATTATTACTTAGACACTTTCCATCACAATATCCAATATATAGCGGTAGGGCTCTCACTATTCGTAAAGACCGGAAATAAAATACGTATACATAAAACCCAGGGAAAAAGTAATCAATACAACAAACATAAGCTGCAAGCAGTGCTACTATGGCTCAAATCAATACAGTCTCACAATCATTTAGGTAATCGCTCCTACAAAAGTCTTTATATGCGGGCGCTAGAACTTCCACTGATTCCCATGCAGTGGTAGTTTAGACTGTGAATTAGGCTGATAGTTAGCTATCATTAATGTCCTGGTAGTGAGCGTGGAATATTCCGGAGCGCACTTGGGATACATTTGTCGTTGTTAGGTATTGAGCCATGAAAAGTAGAGGAAAGCAAAACTAATGAACTCAAATTTCCAACTAGACAAGCTCAGTCAAGCAAATAATCGCAGGCGACAATTTTGATTCTACAGCTGGTAGCCTTACCACCATCATTCCCACGAAATTTCATCATTATTATCATAAAATGAGTCCGCATGGCACGGAGAAAATATCCTACTACACATTCTCTCATTCTAACCGTTTTTTTCTCGCATTTATCTAGTATTTCAGAGAGACAAGGAAAAGGGTGGAGGAAAATGGCAGATTTTTGGCTAATTGCTAAATGTCCTGTGTAAAAAATATATATCCATATGACTAAACGTGGTATTACGAAAATGTGTGTTTTTACGCATGCATAGTAATGCAAGCTTGTAATGACGACAGGGCATGCTAGAAGTTTATTATATATTCACACACTCAACCCGAAGAAACCCACTACTACGATTTGTTTTGCTTATCGCATTAGTAAAAAAGGGGAGGATGAATGTGCGACATGTAATCATTCTTAACATTCAAGCAAAACACTTATAGTAAACACTCAGGAATCTAAATCTTTCTAATTTAGATTTTCGTATTAAGCTAATAGTGATAGTGCATCGTATATATTTATATTTATCTAAATAATGTGTAGCGGATTTATGTTATTTACAGTATATTATGTATGTGTGTATATACTATATACTATACCAAATGCCTGATATCATACGTGCTTGGACTGCTTTAGTTAACTTTTGGCTTGCGTAAGAGTGTCAAACATTCCACATGGTCACACAACTATATCCTTTCAACAATAAAGTTTGCCAGTGTGTTCGCTCATTACTCTGTACAAGTCGTCTATTATAGAAAAAAATGTATAGGATAATTATACAGAGACGATTTCCTTCCTATTTTAATTCAACAGTATTTTGATAATGCAGCTGGCCATATAAAATTCATTTTTTATGAGGATTACCAAATTCTACAAGGAGCTTCGTAGTAAAGTATTACATACATACATAACTCTTTCTATGTTCTTAGTGGCAATAACTTGATTATAGAAAACCCATTTAGTTTGCTCTACTTATTATATGTACATACAAAATTTTCTTCTCCAAGCAAGCTATCGTGCCAGTATTTTTTGGATGCTTTTTCCTTCCTAGCTTCATTTTTGTGACTTTTTGGTGGAAAAGGGATATCTCGCGGACGTACAAAGGTGGAGGAGGAAACCCTTGCCAAAAAACTTTTACTGCCATTAGAGCACTAATATTGCGTTGCGCTTCTATGCATCCTGCAAGTAAAAGAGTTTTTTTTTTCAAGAAGAGAAAAAATACTGAAAAGATCCGTTCAGAAATAAATATTCGTTTGAAAGGATGACAGAAAAAAGTAAACTGAATCGGTTCCTTTATATATTGTGTTGTCTACGTATATAGTGTTTGTCCTGTGTTGCTTCTGACTTGTTTTTCTGCGCCTTTCATCAACCCATCTTATATTTTTGAATGTGTGTAAACTTTCGTTCGAAAAAAGTTCAATACGGAGCGTAATGACGATAGTGCTCAGAAAAATGGATAAACAAATAGAAGGAAATAATAAAAAAGGGTTGAGTTACGATTTTCCGAGACTCAAATCCTTTCAAAGTCTGACTTTACACTACACTGCTTTATAGGGAGCATTTAGTATGTACATAAGTCGAACAAACAGTGTCACAAATAAATGCGTTTTTTCGAAATGTATCAGTATTATTTTGCGTCATCACATCCATTGCTACATAACTTCTGTTTCTATTCATACGTATTTATTCTGTTGTCATGTTCAAAGGTAACTAGAAAACGACAGTGGTTGTATTGCAATATCATGAGATATAATCCTATTGTCACTTTGTAAGAACAAAAGTAAGTACATTTTCACTTGAGGTTGAGACTGTTTACGCCAACGGGTTTCCTTCTTGAGCAAATAAGAGTTTTATGAGGTGAACTTGTCATGTCATGAGTCGTGTTAGTTTATTCCTGTCTTTCCTGTTGACTGACTGGTCTGAAGTCTGAATCGGAGAGAGAAAGAAAAGAGAAAAAATACAGCCTATAAAATAAACTGAGCCGTTTGTATGTGTGGTGTGAAGTATGAACTTCCTTTCTTACGCAGAAATTCTTACCTTGTTCATAAACACCAACATGTTCTATTCCTGCGTTTTTGCGGTGATGCTATGTCTGATGCGTGTTCAGATTTTTCCTGAGGAAAACTAAAATTCTTCAGGTCTGCCTTGCGTCCAAATTCAGAGACGACAAAAGAGAAGAACGCCACACCATCGTGTGACATAAAACTCTTTTTCACTATTATTACAACATTTACGATGGATGCAAAATGAAAAAAAGTACTGAAACTTTTAGGTACAGTTTCATTTCGTGAGAACAAGAATCCTGCAGAAATGAATGAACAAGAAACAAACTGAGATTTTATGATCTCCAACTTACAACTTACTACAATCTATCCTAACACGATCGGTGGAAGTTGCGACACGCTAGTTGATTAAAATTGTACACGTAAAGTAAAAATCTGTATAAAATCCCATAGCTACAACATATTATGCCGACATTTAAAGCTTCATTTAGTCTTCATTGTAATTTTTTACGCGAAACTATATGGGACAGACGGACCAAACATCTCAACAACTCTGTTCACCTTTCGCTATTTAATAACAGTGTGAAGTAAGTAGTAGACGAAAACTTCATTGATCGCTTCTGGTGATATCTTGCACAGCCGACGATACGATAAAACATAATCTTGAATGCAGATTCTTTTAGAAATATGCAGTCGTCTGGTTCACTAGGTCGCCTGACATTTTCACCGAAAATCTAAAGCAATTTTCCACTAAAACTATTTTACCACAAACTTGCGCAGAAGAATGCTGAATGAAACATACTAAATGCCTTTAACTAAAGTTGGGGAGTTGTCTAAAAGATCACACATCGTTTTATTGCAATACAGAGTTTTGTTATTTTCTTGAATCACTATTATTGTTACGTTCAGTAATCTATAGAGAGTTTCAAACAGTTTTTGTGCTGTATGAGTCTGATACGTCGCATGAGGTTGGTTCTGGTGTACAGAATATATTTAACTTTATGAAACAAAGAGAAACACACACTATGAAAACACGGGTGCTCGTTAAACATAAAATGTGATGGGAATCACACAAGATCCTCGGAGCGTAGATGTTTAACCTTAGTTACTCTGGGACTTCCTTTTCCGTATGAGCTTATCATCATGATCATCACCTCACTCTCTGCTGCGTCGCTTCTGCAGTTGTCGGCATGACATCCTCCAAACACAACTTTTCCACTGCCTCGCAATGTCAGCACGGAATTTTCAAATGAAAATTCTCAGTGGAGTTTCGTTTCTAAACTCTGGAGAAGATGGGAAAACAGATTTTTGTCTTATTGTAACAGATATATTATGATGGTGGTACTGCTGGAAGCAAAAATTTATGAAAGCACCGCAAGCTCTGTTTGATACGTTAACGCTACCGTTCTTTGTCTAAATATTACAGAGGCGATGTGAAAAGCAGGCGGAGATTGAGACTTCATTTCTTGACTTCTGGAGCTGAAGTAATAAACAACAAACATTGGTTGCGCAAGCTTCTCTGAAGCAAACTATTGTAGAAGGAAAGGTTATGATGTATTTAATGTGACTGTTGTTGGGAAAGAGAAAAGGTGACCTTATTCAGGCGCTGCTTGGAGACTTCAAGTAGTATGGAAGTAAAATGTTGTTGCGATAAAGAACTGAAGAGAACAGATTAATGTGACAACTTGGAACTCAAATTGTTTCTCTCGTAATGTGTAATTGGCGCAGATGAAGGTAACCAGGCTGATCAAAACTACGAAAATTTCTGCTTATCAAACACCATCTAAGACAAAGAAAAATTTTAAACCTTCGGTTCAAATTAGATTCGTCATCCATTGGATTTCATTCTGGCATACATACAGCTATCAAAACAACTATCGGACCTCACACAAATGCTCCAAACTGTTCATGTTCAGAAAAACAATTGTACTTGTATGAAAATATTTGCAGTCTTCTAAAATTTGAACAATTCAGTTGATAGCCCATTTATTTTGAGATTCGTAGTGATGCAGATTGCACCACACAGAGCTATGTTTTCTCGTCACTGCTTCTTCCTTGCCACACATTTCATTCTTTTTCATGCATCATCCAAATATGCCAACGAGCCAGAAAGCAGGATGTTCAGCCAAATAAAATGCAATGAGAATGCCATTTCTTTTTTAAAAAATTACCAAATTCCAGCTCCCCTCACGAGGTCCCACATAAACTTCATCTTAACATTGTAGTTTAAGGGAAAAGACTACATTTGCGTGGACTGAACCAAACTACACACCTTAAGCAACGGAAAAGGGTCCCCTTTTCCCATTTATGTCATACGCAACAACGAAAATCTACAATACTACCTGCCCAGAACACAATGGCAGTGATTTCCTACCACGCAAAATATGTATAAAGCTACATTTCAGGATTTTGCAAGGAAAATGTCGTCTATCTATAATGCATGTTGCTTAAGTATGCATGTAGTTTTGAACTCAAACAATAATGGATTTGAGAGACATAAACACACAGGACAACATCAAACAAGAACAAGATGCATATCGTATGTAATATTTAAACAGACAAACTCTCAGACGATATGGTAAGCCCTAAAGTACATTTGAATTACATGCGCTTACGATTCGGCTTACGCGAAAATGCACGTTTTTTTATTCCTCTTAAGAAGAGAAATTCTTTCTACTTGTGCGACTGGCAAGTAAAGTATTACATATTATTACCACCATTTCGTTGAGAAGCTGAATACGTACATATTTTTTTGCATACTTTCTGCTAACTTATTGTACTTCTAACAAGGACTGTACGCTATTCACATAGTACACACAAGCGACAACTCTTTATTGCCCTCTTCTTCACTACTCAAACAAGTTGTGACTTGACTGCTATTGCGATTTACTCAAAAAAATATGTATAAAAAAGAACTAAGCGGAGAGTGAATGCAAAAGTCACATATCTTGTAAGAGCAGGTCGCGCTGAATTCAACAGGGAACAGAATAGAAAAAAAATATATCTTCTCTGAGCACACAGTTCCAAAGCGTTAGAAAACTGTTGGAGGAAAAACAAGGGGAAAATCGACTCAGCTAGCAGTCTTGTTTCACTCACTGTTTCTGACAGTCATGCTTTGTGTGAGTCTCCATGCGTACTACTAACTGAGCTCTCGGGCCTGCTCAGGTTTTTACTTACACTCCTACGGCAACTTGAATAAAGTAAGCTTTTAGCTGTGGAGGGGTGAAGACAGTCATTCGGTGGTGTAGTGATCTTGGTGAATATGTTGTTGGTCTCTTTCTTCCTACTTACGTTCACTATCTCTGTTATTACAGGGTTTTAGAAAAAACTATAAACCAGAATCGTATTAAAAGTTACAAGGAAAAACAAAACATAAAGGCCCGAGAGGACGGAATAAAATGGCACTTTTAAAAATTGTACTGATAAGAACAATATTTGTTGAGTAAATTACAAAACAAACTTAATACGTTGAGACAGTTTAGAGTATATATTTATGGTTTTTATGAGTGTTGGATGTGCTTTGTCCTGTAGAAAATCATTATAAAAAAAGAATTTTGGTGTGTTTTGTGGAGAATATTATATGCGAATAGTAGTTATACAACTTAGCGTCATCGTATTTTTGACAACGAAAACAAAAGTTGAATGTTTTACTACGATTTCGGGGAAAATATTTCTCGACAAACTTTCTTCGTTATTTAGTTAAACAAATAAAAACGGTTTAGTCGTAGTTTTTGCCTTTTGGCAGAAAAAGGAGCAAGTGAGCGCCTGTGAATTAAAGAAGAGAACTGAAGTTGTTGGAGTGTATGGCAGTATCTCTCGTTCATCTTTAGGTCGGTGCTGATGTCGTCAAGTTAATCTCTGCTGCTGCTAGCTTTAAAGATAGGAAAAATAACTGCTTCTCTTGCTCAAGTTTCGGATGCTCTTTACGCTACTAAAAGCAGTGTGATGAACAGTTGCAGCTTTCATTGGAAATCTCTATAAGACTTAGAAAATTATTTTCGTTTTGGTGCAGGCTTAAGCTTTGGAAACGGGTAAATAACGTTTTTTAAACAACTTTTTCATTGTAATCTTTTGCAAAAACTGGTGACAAAGCACGTGGAAATGTGGTTTATGTAAATGCAATGCTGAATGGGATATGGACAGCGATGAATACCTATTTGAGATATTGTAAATCTAAGGGATAATTAAGGTTGCAGCCTGTTGTGCTGAAAATTGACCACCGTAAAAATCGAAAGGTTGTTCGAAACGATTGTAAGACTAGTTTCATAATGCTTAAAAATGTCCTTGTGCATGAAGTGTTTGAGTTGTATGTTCTAGACGGGGTAGGAAAAAATCACTGATTTAAACCGAACTGAAACAAAGTTTCATTTTTTTAAAAAGAAATCGAGACAAAGAAAAGAGCCAAGAGTGTTCAAAACCATAATGCATATCTGTATGTAAAACTGTGAAAGCATTTGTTCTTGTAAACTTTTCGATAAAAGTGAAGTGAATTAAATGAAGACTGTATTGTAAAAAGTTTTCGATTTACACAAAAGTAATATTAATAAAATGTACTCTTTCTTCAAGCCGTGAGCCAGGGAAAATTTATCGACACTTGTTCAACCCAAGCAGAACAAGTGGAATTTATATATTTTTCTGAGAGTTTGTGGTCATATCCATTTCTATTTCGTTTCTCAAAATGAAGCTTTCTAAGATTAGTTATATCACTTGGATCAATGAATACAGCAGTAGTTGAAAGTATACTTTTGCGTGAGAAAAAGATCACGATGTTTGAACTTTCCGGAAAATTTATTCTTTTCATGTGGTGATTCCTTCCTTCATGAAGTGGATCTTGAGTCCATTATCGTCTAGAAAAAGGACAAGGACGTGGAGAGAAAGGAGAGAAAAGGAGAAAGCAATATAGTGTCTTTCCGATTCCACTCTTTCAAAAGGCAGTCTTCAACCACTTGAAAGGCTAGTGTGAGCGTGGTTCAACCAAGCCTCTGTCCGTTCATTAAAGCAGACGAAAAGGGAATGCAGGAGAAAATAAGGATAAAATAAAAAGCAAGTTGTATAGGACCATCTTTATTGCATCAATAATTCAAGTTTTCACATAATTGCTCCAGTTACTTAGAAAAAGAATAAGAGGAAACACACACAAGCCTTTCTTAGCAAATACAGACTCCAGAATTTTCTTATAATACCAGTTGACACTCTTTTTATGGCTGTGAGCAGTAAAAAAGTCAAATAGAAAGTAAAGGATCATCATCAACAATCAGAAATAAAAACTATGCGCTCTATTCGTTAGCGCTAACCACGGCTCCATATTGATTTTTATACATAAAACCATGTCATCATGGAGTAGAGTATGAAAATTCCGTGCATGCAGTTTCTGGTGGAATGCTAACAGCAAAACCAGTCCGTTGCACACGAATTCTTGAAGTAGCGAAAGGGAATCACGCTTACGGGAATATGAATTATGTATATTGCAAAAAAAACTCGAATCAGGG
>JAAXOA010000294.1:0-27103 GCA_036561885.1 Salina celebensis
TCTACACGCTCGCTGTTCTCATTACAACTCTCAAATTTAATTAATACAACAAACCTTAAACGTATAGTGGCTCATTAGTAACCTTTTCGGCTGCGCTTCTTGTATATGGATTCCTATACTAGATACCGTACATAATTTGAAACTTACAATTTACAATTATAGGAATCATACATGCAAAGGCATGTTCACGAAATCGTTGGTGTAAAAAGGTCAGGTCCCTCACTCTTAAATGTTTTTTCACAGACAACGTGACAACATAATGCGAATTACTCGAAATACGAAATTACATATTTAGTAAAAAATGAAGGAAGGAGTTAATGGTGTTTGAAATTTGTGCAAACATGCTCATAACCTTAAACTTATTGGAAACGGCTGTGTGTTGTCAATATTGCAACTGTTTCCATGATTCCAAGGAACTACAAATTGTGGTCGTAACTGGTCTAATTCTAAAAATTACATATCTTTGGAAACAGGGTTATATGTGCACCATAAGGAAAATGGAAATGTGGACGCGGTTATATGCTTCCTTGTTCCTTTGACTTTCCAGAGGAAAACTAAAGGACGGACATTCGCACCAATGATAGTCAATATAGGCATGTTGCAACAAAAATTATGTGTTTTGTAGTATTTATAAAGGTTCTATTAATAATTCCATGTGAATTGTGAATATTTTTTTCTGACGTCTGCTGCGCCTATTTAAACTCTGTTCATAGTATTCATTTCATACAGCCAATAACCGGGGATTACAGGAGAAATACAGATGAACAGAAAAGTAAATTTTTTCTAATATTTCAGCGTAACTACGATTTCAAATTTCATATCTTGATTTTGGGAAACCTTTGATATTTTGAATGGACGCATGTTTATTGCATGAATTATCACAGGTCATCAAAGGAATCATTGATAACTCCATCGAATTGACAACAGATATGTCTACTATTCTGCGTTTCAGATATTCTCGATTCCTATGATATGGATTTGGACGCAGGACTGCTTTTGTCATTGTTTGAAACATTTTTTATTGGACTTTTCATTGGAAGTCACCTAGTTTGGTGATATTAAGATTTGCGTGAGTTGTAATTGTAAATAAAGATTTTACATTAATTAACCATCAAAGAAAGGGATGCACGATGAATGATATGTGTGTGACTTTACTGAGATGTTTCCTTTCATCCCTTATCATTTTCAAGTGATTTTTATGCTGGTCTTATTTCTCCTTTAATCAAAGCTGTACATATCCGTAATGAATAACACCACAAGTTTGCAATCTAATTACATGAATAAATATGCCCTAACTGGATTGGAGTGTTGAAGTATTTTTGAAACATTTATTTATTTTAATATTCATTACGGAGTTTTTGCTAAGATCACGTGCCCTTAAGATTACTAGCAAAATCCCGATTAACGTTACGTTGTACTGTCGCTAGTATATCTTAAAATCTTATGACGTTAGCAATAAAATGTTTTCATTTATCGGAAAACCTGTGAGTGCATAAAATACCATTTTATAGCTAGCATATAAATTCGCTTTACGTATCAAGCATGGTGGTAAAACCACTTATCCCAGCGTTCTCAAAGGAAATACTTGTGTACCACAACAATAATTAAGGGATTCGATCTAGTTTAACCTAATCTGAGACAACCTTGGCATTAAAAAGTTGTTGATGCTTTTGCTGCATCTACCATCTCAAAGAAAAATGAAAACCTTTTGAAATACGAGAGTACAATACAAAAACACACACATTCAAGCACGTAGTTTTGCTTACGTATGAATGTTCTACGTACGTAATCAAGCGAAGAAAACTGGTTTGACCAAAAAAAAAAAATCTGCAACTGTTCCAAATCTCGTAGAAGAGATTTTTGAGTAAATGACAGGTAAAAATGATCGTAGGACAGCAGCGTATAGAGTGCTATGTACGAAAATGATCATCGTGCATATGTGCAAGATTGATACGCTTTTTTTACAATCAACATGTATTAAATTGAAAATCAAAAGCATAAACAGATTTCAATTTGTGCAATTCATTAAAAAATATATTGTAGCTTGTTTTACTAAAACTAAGTTGTAGACGCGTAAATGTTAAAGATCGCGACACCCCATTTTTAGAATTTGTCAAAAACTTGAATAAAGCAGTTAAACGATGTTTTTGCACAATTTATTGAAACAATCACCTTTGTGCTATTTTACCGCGTGGTCCCTGATGACGATTTTATTTCTCTTAAGGGCTCTGATAATTTTTGGCAAAATGACAGCATTTAAAAGGAGTATGGTACAGTGTTCAGTGGCACAGATCACATCTTACAATATCCAAGCCTTTTTCACCATGACCAAGATAAACTTTGCACGACACAGCCAGAAGAGTATCATCATCATTACTACTACTATAGCTGGGTTGTCGTTTGTTGTGTTTATGATCGTGAGGGGGGCTTGATTCAAACAAAAAAGTGGAAGATCAGGGTAATTACGAAAAGGGAACGCCATCATGCTCAGCACCTACATATTTAACAGCAAATTGATAAGCAACGTCTTTCCATATTCCTTACTTCCATTCACGTTAATCTGAAAATGACTAATACATAAGTATTTAAACAGTATAAACCAAAAATTTTATGCTTGAAGGAAACAATCGAAGTGCATGATGGAAAATACATGGTCATAGGAAACTGCCATTCACGTTAATCTGAAAATGACTAATACATAAGTATTTAAACAGTATAAACCAAAAATTTTATGCTTGAAGGAAACAATCGAAGTGCATGATGGAAAATACATGGTCATAGGTGCAACACTGTGGAGCATTTTGCAGTCGTAGTATTTGAGTGAGATTAAAAGAAAACATATTTAACTTTGTAATATGAAATGGTCACTTTGTTGCATTATTACGTTGACTCGCATCGCCACACTTAGTGGTCTACCCCAACCGTCATAACAGGTGCTTGTGTAGAATAGACAGGCATATCAGGTATTCATAAATTTCCCCCTAGTGAATCTGGTATGTTCTACCCATAAGCTGCTGTGGACACACTCGCTGACGACGACGAGCAATGGGATTTTACGCTCTGACTTGCTAATTCGTTTCATTTGTATTCTTAACCCTATGAAAGAGCACCTTCATCATCTTCAAGTCATTTTTTCTTCTAACATACGTTTTACAGTGAATTCTGACTGGACGGCCTTTCTGTCTGATTGGAAGAACAGGTTTGCAAGACGCAAACAAAAAAAAAGTTGTTTGATTGCTGCAAGAGTGGAAGAATAGAAGAAAAAGAAGTGTTTGTAACAATCTATTGGAATACCTACAGCCCCTAGCTTTATACGATTGCAAAAGTGGTTCCAGTTGCTATTGTAATTGGCGAGGTTTTACCAATCTTTTATTGTTGCGGTAGTTCCATACGAGTTTTTTTGGCGATCACGTCTACCACACGCTCTGTGATTACATACACAGAGGAATATATTCACATACAGTAAACTTTAATTGCCTATTTACCAGGAATATGATAAACTTAAGAAACGTGTCTGAGTTTGTTCCTTCTGAGATTTTATTAGCATTCATGTGTGTGTATGCATGGACATAAGGATTTTGCAACCATCACAGGTATTGTTATATACCCAGGTTGTTTTCGGACTCAAAGCGACGCCTTGCTACTTGTGTAAAAAAATCCACTTGTGCAAAAAAAGTGTGCGCGTGATGTTCATTTTGGATTATCAACCATTTCCAGTATGAATTTTACTATCAATTATAGAATCACTCCTGCATATCAGGACCGGAGCCTTCTTGTAGTGTAACTGGTGGGTAGTGTATGCAATCTAGTGGTTGTTGAGTCACATTTAGTTTTACTGACCATATTGGCAAATCGAATAAATGATGATGTTATGATAATTCTCAAAGGGCATTGCAAAGATTTGTAATAATGACATGATACGTAGTAGACAGGAATAACTGCTTTAATGATATGATGTTTGTGAAGCGGAAGAAACAATGCTAACTACTCGTTCTGTTGAAACCAACCATACCCTGGAGTATAATGGTATTACTATCATAGTCGTATGAAACAAGAGAAAAAGAAACACATCTTCCCTGTGGTTTTTGCTTTTTTTTGCAAAATACTTATAGTGAGGAAAAAAGTCAACTAATATTATGCCAAAAAGTACGTGAGCATTCTTTGCGAAAAAAAACCAAACAAGTCAAGTGGCTTCAGGAGCAAGTTAGCTTGGCTTTAAAGTTAAGATCTGTCAGTAGTCGAAAAATACTGGTCGGATGAGGACTGCATTTCTGTGCATTGTGAACTTGGTTTATCTTTTTGGTGTTGTGTGGGTCGCGTGTCCTCAGTGCTGAAAGTTTTGTCGGAAATAACATTTTTTGACGTGGACTACTTTGACATGGGAAACCATCCATTGTTTTTTGCATAGCGGTCAATTCATAAATGAAAACTGTGTTTGAATGTGAAATTAAGTCAGTATTTCATATGCATACGGTCAAATATTTTTAATTAAGAGTGCCATATTTCGTTTAGTTTCATCGGCATTATATTGCTCAGTTTATTTTGTGTCAGTAGTGAATCTAGTGGTATACAACAGTATTAAAAATGATGGAGGAAGCAAATACAGAACAAAACTATGAAAACCCCGGCTTTGAAGCCGATCCGGAAGAGATTGGTATGGCCAATCTCAATCAAAACGGAAATCCTGGAGCCGCACCAAACGGAACTGGAAGTGGCACGGGTAACGGTCAACTAAGCAGCGTTAGTGTTCCAAAGGATACAACAAGAATAGTGAACAACACCCGGTCTGCAGAATGGAACGCTAACAATGCTGTTGTTATTCGGAATGCCATGAAAACATACCGTGGGGCAAAGAGCCCAGTTCTAAGCGATTTTAACATGACAGTCAAGGAAGGAACAATGTAAGTATCAAATAGCATTAAATGAGATCAAGTAGACAGCATATTACAATTTTTTTTATCGCTTACAGTCAGAACTAAGATAAAAGCATTAAAAAACAAATGTTTTCGTATATTTTCAGCTATTCTTTATTGGGCTCAAGTGGATGTGGAAAAACCACCACACTTTCGTGCGTAGTCGGATTACGGAAGTTAGATGAGGGTAGCATCACTGTCTTCGGGGCTCGCCCAGGAACAAAACAAAGTGGTATACCGGGACGCAGAGTCGGATACATGCCACAGGTAGATGAACTATTTCTTAAGGTGTTTTTGTTGCCATCATGTTATTCGTCTTTTAACAGTTAATGCCCACTGAGCATAAACACTCAAGTGACAACTTGAGAATCACCTTTCATTGTATTGTTCACGATGATGGTTTTCTTCATTCATGTCTCTTTTCAATTACAGGATATTTGTTTGTATGAAGATTTCACAATCTCTGAAACACTTCAATACTTTGGTACAATTTGTGGCATGTCAAACGATGAAATTGAAGATCAGGTTGATTTCCTCATTGATTTTCTCGACTTGCCACCTGCATTCAGAACAGTCAGAACTTTGAGGTACGAAATAGAGAATTTTATATATGCGTCTATGCTATTTGGAAATGTGGCAAACTGTTTTAATCGGAATGTGTACTTGTTTCTAATTACAGTGGTGGTCAAAAGAGAAGAGTTTCGTTTGCGGCTGCTTTAATTCACTCTCCAGAATTATTGATTCTTGACGAACCGGTATGATTTAAACCGTTAAGAAGTTGACATATTGACAAATTCAGAGCATTTAGAAATTAATAATGGTTTTTTTCTGAAATTTTAACTTGTAGACTGTCGGAGTGGATCCACTTCTTCGAGAAAAGTAAGTACAAAGTTTTTCTATTTTAAATTTTCGTAGATGAATTTTATATGAACAAAGAATTTAAATTGATCATGTCAGCAATCATTTATACGTAGTAAAATGCATAATAACTTGATCGCAAAATTATTCATTCCCTTCCCACCCTTTGAATGCGTACTAGTCCAGAGTCCAGACGCTATACCTTAATTACGTGTAACAAAACACATAAAATCCATTTCCAAATTCCCAATGCAGTGGCTGTGAAAATTTAGTCACAAAAGAAGGTTTTTTTGTACAGTCAACAATCTGAATTTGCATTGCTTAGAAAAGAATTACAATACTGGTGCTAGAGCTACAAAAGGCATCGTTTCATTGCATTCGGTGTAGTTCTACTATTGCGAAATTCACTCAAGAAAACTCATGGTCAAACAAAGATAAAAAAAACCTGACTACACTTTTTGTACTAGCGGATAGCGTAACAAAGTACGTTACGTTGGAAGANACAAAGATAAAAAAAACTTGACTACACTTTTTGTACTAGCGGATAGCGTAACAAAGTACGTTACGTTGGAAGATGGAAAATTTGGCAAAAGGTGTGTGACTTGACGCGATCGTTCTAAAAACCCAAACATAATATTCAGTGTGGAGTATTCGCAATGAAGAATGCCACCTGTAGCTCTGTCACAGGGAATTCTATACAAAAATCTTGTTTGAGTAATCCACAGATAGTGGTCAAAATCGTTTCACTTTACACAAATGGTAAATGGTACATTTACGAGAGAATGATTCATAATCCTTGCTCTGTAACAAATAGTTTGCCTAGCGTCTCCTTTGTGTATCTTTGTATGAATTAGCAAATGTTCTGGAGAATGAGACTGCTTCCTCGAAGACTAAAATGTAATGTTACTGTTACACTGTAACTTTTCAAGAACGATGAGCAACACGGCCGGAAATTCCTATTTTTTTCATTCATGCAACCAAACCTATGTAGAAGGCAATCGTAATTAAACTTGAATGGAGTAACGTCAAGCGAAGCCATAACCTAGTCAATTGTAACCTTAAACCTTCAAAGTACAAAGTACAACAATCCAAAATCACAATCAAATTCATTATTCAATGCTGAACTGGACAGGGTCATAAAGCTGTTACCAAAGCTTGTGACATAGCAGCCATTTATGCTTATTACAACATGGTCAAGAAGGAAAAACACAAAAAAAAATAACATGGACGAAACGCTGTAGCGCTGTATAGCCTTTTTTAAAGCCGTCTCGAGGGGAATCTTTCTGAGCGTTTGTTTAAGCGCTGAAGTAACCATAACATAATTCATGTCTTATCATGCCTGCTACGTGGAAGAAATAAAATAAAACGGACACTTTACTAAATAGGACGGGCTGGGCTATAAAAATTTACATCTCTATTTAAGGCTGACAAAATGATGCGATGAACAAAACATGCTAATTTTGAAGATTTTAGACTTGAGATGTCACGTTTTCAAAAGTTGACGAAAAATACACTATTTTCTCTTGTTCTGTGAGTAGGAAAAAATACCTTTTAAGTGAGGTTTAGGCTTCCTATTTGTGTCTACAATAAGTTTAAAATGGCATCCTGTGTTAATTGATGCTAATAGATGACGAAGTTTTCTATGGAGGACACATCTGCAATAATTTTCTTTGTTTCTCTTTTGTTTTACAGCATTTGGAACCATTTGTGTAAACTTGTATCAAGGGGACAGACGACTGTTATAATCACAACTCATTACATCGAAGAAGCAAGGCAGTCGCACAGCGTAAGTTTAATTTTTAAGATGATTTTGCAATCGCTTGTTTAAGTCGTACTTCCCACATGAATGAGTACATCAATATGAAATGACGTCATTAGCACAACATTTTTCGCAAGTTGTTTTTACATGGGTTGCATCGGGACCTTTGATCTATGAAAACTTGAAATACAAATGAGAAAGCTACAAAGAGGTAGCTGTGGAAAGTACTTGTAAATCATCTAAGTTCTAAGAAGAATAGAGGTTTATCCACTTTTTGTGATTTTGCGAAAATCACAAGAACTTTTGCCTTTGTGTTTTTTGTCGAATTTATGTTTACGGTTGTTCACATCGTGGCTCTGATCCCGGCAATAGCAATTGTGGCAAGTACTGGCTCTGTGACGTCAGTAATTGCTGCACATCAAACTTTTTTTTGTTTTACTGCAATCTTATGGCAGTTTTGATATTATGATGGATGTATGAGAACGATTTTGTCAGTCTTGCGAAATTCCTCCGAATAGTTTTGTGGTTCAAAGCGAGGAAAAATGCTCGGGTTGGAAAAAAAATCCTAGCAGTAGATTGAGGATATTTTCGTGGCAAAATATCATAAAATATAATGTTATCCGATTGATTTTGTAAATATTTGAATGTGTCTTTTCTGTATAGATTGGGCTGATGAGAAGTGGCAGGCTACTCGCAGAAAAGTCACCCGAAGCATTGCTCCAGGAGTACAACACCAATTTACTTGAAGATATTGTATTGAAATTGTGCAAAAATGACAACTATGGGAGCAAACGACGTTGCTGGTAACGATAACAACAAGCCCAATGACAATGATCCTGTTGCTCAAGCAATCGAGGAGATTTCCTTCCAGTCTCAAGCTCGTCTCTCAATCACCGCTGCCAACAACCCAAACAATGTCAATGACGGAACCAGACTCAGGAATACTAACGGAACAAACAAGGCTCTTCCCCCAAGTCCATCATCAATCCCAAAAGTGTCCACCAACCCGGCGCCAATTCAACATCCACACAAGCTGGAAAAAAGTCTCTCTTCTCGATCTGTAATCAGTTACAAACGGCGACAATCATTCAAGCAAGACTTTCAAGATGAAATTCACTTGGGTATATCCAGGCTGAAGGCTTTAGTCCGGAAGAATTTGATTTTGCTCATGAGAAATCGCAAGTAAGTCAAAACATATAATCATTTTCTTTGTTTCCCTTTCGTGCAGCTATAATCATGCCATAGAAACAAAACATAACTACACAAATTCGTACAAAAATGTCGAACACGTCAGCATCTTGAATTATTTTCTGCATGCTATTTCAATGTAGTACACACCAATCGATTACATTTCTAAAAACACAAGTATCCAAGCTTCCAAAACAATGTAAAAATTAGGTACAAAAATTGCTATTTTCCTGCATGCTAATACTTCCCATGCCTATAGGATGATGGATGATAAAAGATCCTGAGTATAAACCAAGTTCAAACTAAAGAGTGCTGCTAATTATTAGCGATAAATAATAACCATTCATGTATCGTATAAAAGTGATGCATTGCAGTACTATGGGAGACGTCTGAGATGCTTTCTACGATTAATTTTATTTCGTGGGAACTCAGTGTATGGACTCATTTCCATCACTGAAAACCAAAAATGTTATGGAAGGTATGCACTATGCAAAGTGATGTAAAAATTTTCTGCGCATTTTCTAATTATACGGTGCGTTAAGTTTAGGGAAATAAAATGGCTGACTTCCATAGTTAAAATTTTTCCTAATTTGTGTTGTTATCTTTTGGTATAAGTGATGTAAAATTTTTCTGCGCATTTTCTAATTATACGGTGCGTTAAGTTTAGGGAAATAAAATGGCTGACTTCCATAGTTAAAATTTTTCCTAATTTGTGTTGTTATCTTTTGGTATTCATCCTGAATTCTAATGTATGAGTATACAGCATAAGCAATTTCTTTAACGTGATAAGATTTACGCTTTTCATTCATCATGAATAATATTTATTGTGCTTTTCGTCATAAATCTGGGCGAGTTAATGATGTAATTTATTACCATAATTGAAATTCTTTTTCCAGATTTTTGTTTTTTGTGCTGATCCTACCATGCATTCAAATGATGAACGTGTGCGTCACGGTCGGTAATGATCCAACGGATTTGGAAGTTGGCGTTGTCAACTTTGATTCTGACTGCAAAAACTACTCAATTAATGAGTGCTCTGAGGAACATCTTAGTTGTAGATTCTTGGACTTGCTACCTGGACAGAACTCGGTGAACAGGACATTAAAACTGGTAATGACAAATTGTATTTATGTTTTAATCACTGATTAGCTGATTATGTAAAAATCCTCAATGCAAAACGGAAAACATAAAACTATGTGGAAACGAGATAAAAACTCTAACCTTTGACGTATGAAAACAATGAGCTTGGTCAATCTTAATCAAGCTTAATGGTTTGGAGCTCAAACGCACGAAGTTGCATATGATAGATTCTGACTGCAAAAACTACTCAATTAATGAGTGCTCTGAGGAACATCTTAGTTGTAGATTCTTGGACTTGCTACCTGGACAGAACTCGGTGAACAGGACATTAAAACTGGTGAGGACAAATTGTATTTCTGTTTTAATCGCTGATTAGCTGATTATGTAAAAATCCTCAATGCAAAACGGAAAACATAAAACTATGAGGAAACAAGATAAAAACTCTAACCTTTGACGTATGAAAACAATGAGCTTGGTCAATCTTAATCAAGCTTAATGGTTTGGAGCTCAAACGCACGAAGTTGCATATGATTATCATGATATTATCCAGCTCAGTGTCACAATGCTCCATGGGTTTCTTATTGTCATACTTTTTTCCTTTGTAGATACCGTTCGACACTGAGGAAGAAGCTTTGGAACAAACCAGGGCTGGAAAGACATGGGGCTTCATGGTGTTTCCACAAAACTATTCATCATTCATGTACCAACGGGCGATTAGTGGGGCTGAGCCAACTGAAGAAGTTCTTAACGGATCAATTATCTCCTTTGAAATGGACATGACGAGTAAGGAAACATTCTGTTTTGATTGGAGACAATAATCCACTGATTTAGCAAAGTCAAAAGAAGACGTAATCACTGACGAAAAGTTAGGGATTATAACAAGGCCTACATTGTAATGCATAGGCTATTGAGACGCACTAGCGTGCCTGCTTAGTTAAAAATGAGATAACCTTGATATTTTCTGTATGAATGTAAAAAATGCATCAAATTGAAGGAAATGGAGTAATCTTAGGTTAAACCATTCAACCATGAACACTCTCATGCAAACACGCCTATGTTGTCACGCAAGACAAAAAATCTTTTGGGTTTTGTTTGAAAACTGTATGAAAAATATTTCCATTCTTGCATGAGTAAACATTTTAAGTAGGCTTTATTAGATAACTTTGCGGTTACAAGAAAATGTCAGTGTAGGGGTTGTTGTTAACATTGCTCATGTACATAATCATGATTGTATGTTTACAGGCAAACAAGTGGCAGAGACGATTAGGACCACTTTCTTTTTTACATTCCAAAAGTACATCNGCAGAGACGATTAGGACCACTTTCTTTTTTACATTCCAAAAGTACATCGTCCAACTGTTTGAATCATGTGGGTATGATCGTCGTGTTGGGGAAATTCCATTAAAGGTATAAAAATATGTCACACAACATTAAAAAACCATGAATTTTTTCAATGTTTTAGTATGCAAAGGACGTTTTCCAGTTTTTCTTTGTAAAAATCTATGATCTAAAATGATTAATTCATTATTTGCAGCTGGAAGAGCCCATCTATGGATCCACTGATACAAATTTCCGTCAATTCCTTGCTCCAAGTGCAATCCTAGGGTAAATTTATGCTATGTTCTTGTTCACCTTGATAATGACTTTCATACATGGCCCACCTCTGTACTTAATACAAAAGCTAACCACTAATGCTATGAATTACATTTTTATGACAACATGCAAAATTATCACAGCAAGGGGCAATGTGAAACTTGAATGTTTTTCTTCCAGAATCATCTTTTTCTGTCCCTTAATCACTGGTGGAGTCAACCATATTTCTGACAAGAAACGTGGAACTTTGGATCGTGGACTTGTATCCGGTGTGAGGACAGTGGAAATTCTTGTGTCTTACTTTATCACTGAGGGAATCGTGTTGGTTGTTCAAACCCTTCTCATTTTCCTTATCATCACGCAAATGTTTACGATCGAATTCAACGGACCAATTTACTGGGGAATTATTTTATCTCTCTTAATCGGATTCTGTGGTCTCTCCCTGGGATTCTTGGCTTCTACATTCTGTACCGAAGAAGTACAAACTATTCTTGTGTCCATTGGGTAAAACATTTCCTTCCTTACAAACAACAACAACATAATCCACATGCTAACTTAACGATTCTAAATAATGTGTTTACGACTTATTTTTCAGATCATATTATCCCAACATGGTTTTGTCTGGAATGGTGTGGCCATTAGAAGGTATGTGGCAATCTTTAAACATATTTTTTCTTGTTTCCTCATAAAAAATATGTTTGTAATGACTGTGAATGTTGCGTAATTCTAGGTATTCCCAAATTTCTGCAATACATTGCATACTTGGTGCCTTGCAATATGGCTTGTGAATCCATGAGATCGTTGGCCACCCGTGGATGGGGAATTGATCATCCTCATGTATGGCCAGGTTTTGTTTCAACTATCGGATGGATTTTAGTTTACTGGATTGCAACTATTTTAGTCCATAAGACTGTGAAAAACTAAAGCAATATTATTATTTTTTGTTGTTGTTAAGTCTTGTACAAACACGAATATGGAACTTAACTAGTGATCAAATATTAAATTGAGATTTTTAAAATGTACGCTGTGAACCGATTTCTCTCTCTCTAAACCTAAACACTAACAAGTAACAATGTTTTATTTTTAACATTCCCGATTGGGATGAACATTAATGTTGATAAAAGAAGTTGAAAGACACATATTTTTAAAGACGCATAAATTGATTTGGAGATTTGTGGAATAGTAAATTTATTTGGCGAATTCCAGTATATTTAAATCGAAAATTTGTTACATAATATTACAATTTAATGTTTTCTTGTGGTGTAGTACTTATAATAGACGTAAATAACTACATAAATGAATGTACTACGCATTATTTAATGTTATCGTTGTTGCTCAATCAATTGTTTGAAATGGTATCCGATGTAGCGTTTCGATTGTTGTAAATATAAATTCGTACTAAAACTTGCACAGCTACTTACACTCATTCCACACAAATGAATTGCAAAAATTATAAACTGTGTTTCCAACTTCAAACGAATTTCAGAAGATCAATGATAAGAACAAAAAAAAGTAGACATTTTTAGTTTCAAGAGTGTAGAGAGCAGAGGTGCAAAAACAATAACAAACTTTAGGATTAAAGTGAGTTCGAGTTTGAAACTTATATGAGCCTGTAGACGAAAGCAAAATGTAGCTTGGAATGTAATCGCAAATCGAAACAAATAAAATTATTCAAAAAATTCAACATAATCAATGCTTTATTTAAAAGATTTTAGTTACATGAAAAATTGGCGATTACAGCTAAACTATTGGTAATTGTTGAGAAGAGAATATGATTCTAATTAGCCTTCTACTGACATGTTTACTGTGGCGCAGGTTCAGGATTAATCTCATTCATTTGAGGCAGATGGCGGCTCCGAATTGAAGGTGTCATCATGGGGTGGCAACATTTCCTTCTCTGGATCAATATCCGAATTGAACATTTGCTGTGGATCATTTTCCGTCATGTACTTTCGCTTGTGCTTTAGGAAGAATGCAGCCAGATACTCAATTGGAGATGAAGGTCGTTCCCTGGCAATGGCAATAAGCCCTTGGTGGATGATGGGAATAACAGTGTGCTCCAGGTATTCTTTCATTGGAACACTTTGTAAGTCGATTCTTCCCTTTTTCGATGGAGCTCCAAGTTCTCGTGCAATAATCTTTTGGATTTGGGACGAAATCGAGGTGCCAGTACCCTCATGCGCAGATCCTTGAATTTTCGTCATCACTGGTTCAGTTGGAGTTACGGGTGCACCAGCTCCATCTAGAGTAGAAGGGTCCTGTCCATCCTCCCCAGCTAGGGACGGAACTTGGCCATCTTCCCCGGCTTCCTCAGCATATTTTTGCTCATTCTCATCGATGGCATAACCGTCTTGCGCAGTTGGCAATGCTTCATTAGCAGCTTTACTCTCTTGATCAAAATTACGACTCATCTTGCAGTACGTTCAGTTCCTACCCGTTCGTCTTTCGTCACAATGCAATCCACAATCTTCATGAATTACAAATTTCACAAACACAGATTCAGATGCATATGAAATGAGAAATGATGAACAAGTTTTCAAAAACAAACAATTCTACCGATTTTCTCGATTATTTCCATGGTGTAGGAATCCATTCCAGTAGCGCAGAAAAATTCTATATAATATCAGTTTTCTGCAATACCAGGAACATTCTTCTCTCCGACTAGTTTTTGCGTCTTGAGAATATTTTAATTTGCGTGTATTTTTCAATGATACTACGTGCAATTTTCATGCAATTAGCCGTCATCTTGCAATTTGCAAATTGATATGTAAAAAACGGCTTGTCAATTATCAATCCCTCATAGTTCAAAGCTAATTAAAATGGTTCAGTACAACTTGTCAATTATGTGCTTGAATAATTTTGCTTTGTCACAAAGCTTTCTTGTCCTACTGATGCGTTCCTTTAGTTTGGAAAACTTCCATACAATGTCACCATGTAGCTTATACGAAGGACGAAATATGAATACTTGCTGTTAGTGCGTTGGAGGCACTTAAATATTAAATTATACCACTCACTCACTGTATCTGTTTGACCTCGACTAGTAACAAGTCGACAATCACGATACACACAAATCCAGTTAAACTGTTTTTAGCAGCAAAACCTTTTTTTTCACTTCCTGGATGATTTAATCTTGAAAGTAACACGGTGGTATATGCAGTAATTAGTATTCTCGCCTTTTTCCATAACTGGGAGCTAATGCATAATACTTGCCCACAAAAGTGACGTCAAGGGTGCAAAGATAGAAGAACGAGTAGTCCTCGCCTATTTCTGAAAGCAAGATAGAATCTTGACGATGTTGTAACGTTAGCTAACAATAGCCGTTACTCGTTACACTCCTTAAGATCATAGATTGTATAGCTTTTCAATGCCATATACATCAGGTAATCCTTTTAAACTTGTCCTGTAGATCCAATAGACCACAAATCACCTAGTGTGCCATCCACCACGGCCAACAAGCGTTGGGAAAAATACAACACATTGTAAGCCTCATGGAGATGCTATCCATGCAAAAACTGTCTAACATCTTTTTATGAGAATTTCATCCCGAATTCCAAGCGATGAAGCACGCAAGCCGTTTAATCTCGCCGAAGAAAAATTGTGTAATACTTTAATTAATAGTTTTTTTACTGTATTTTTTCTCACAGACAGCGGGAACAGTGGGGATTAATTAGACTGTGAGGTACCGGTTTTTTGTGTAAAAAAAGAAGTTGAGATTGCATTTGATCCGCTATTTTTTACTTAAAATGTGCTAAAATTTGATTTAAAACCAATAATTTGCCTAGAGCCATTCTGCTACAGAGTAAGCTTTAAAAAAAAAGTTGACCGAATTGATTACAACGAAATACAAAACCATTGAAGAGTATGAAAGCTTAAAACAGGAGTTTTGCACGTATTCAACACGATTCAATTATATTCTTTGAGAATACCGAACAATTACTCGTGTGGTCATCGCTGGTATTAGATCATGTCTATAGTTATGACTTTCCTTTCATGGAACAAACATGGAATCTGGTGAAACGCTTCTTTGCTCCTTCATATGTGCAAAGTGAGTAGCTTGAAATAATCCCTTTATTCACAAAATTTTATACTGTTAGTTTTAAATTTAAAACTTTTCATACTTGGTTCTCAGTGATTATCCGTGTGACTGGTCGAAATGGAACAACCCTGTAAGTCAGCCCTTTCCTGATGGCAGTGTGCAAACCTGTGTAGGAGCTCAAGTTCGTTGTGGTTGCACGTGTGCCATGCGACTTGTTAGGTATTTGCAACAATTCAGTTATACAAACATTCTTAAATCGTTTAAAGGCGGTAGTAACTACATTTGACATTGTTTTCTTCTTCATGTTTATTTTAGCTTTTTCACATACGAGCACCCAACATCAGTTGTTGTCATATTCTTTTTTATAATTACTTTTATACTAATTATGACAGTAAAATATTTGTGTCGAATGTCAAATTGTGCGTCATTGTGTTGTGGACGAATGCTATATTCGCAAAAATGTTCCTCACAAACACAGCATGGAGGTAAGGTAATGCTGCGCCAATGTTATGATATAAACATTGGAATAAAACCCAGAAGCTAAGGTCCTTATTTTTTATTTTTTTAGTTCCAGTAAATAGTTATTTCAATGACTTGGAAAGAGAAATCAACTGCAATATACACGTTGACGATTTTCAGGATTGTTTTACAGAAACAGAGAAGCCCCCGTCGTACACCATTGCAACAAGCCCCGGAATGGACTGTCCCCCTCCACCGTACAGTGAATGCCTACCTCCACCAACGAAATGCTGAGTGTTCAAGGTTTAGGTTGCTTACGATTAGTAAATGTTATGCAATTTTACATTGAATCATTGAAATGCATCTTGATTTTTTATACAATGAAGAGATTCACCTTGTATTCTATTGTTTTTCCATGGAAATAAAGTTGTTAATAACAATAGGTCAATTATAACATCGATAATTGCGTTCTGTCTGATTTGGATTCTAATTTTGTAAGTGAATATCGTATATTTGCTAACACTACTTGTTATTTGTCGCAATGGGGACCCTAAAAACGGATACTTTCTTGGTCATCACATTTACCATCCTTGGAATCATTTTCACTACGACGATATTAAATCTATTTTCTATTGTGATGTTGAAAACTGGTATTCAAGTTTCAGGAGTGGTGCGAGAGGATTTTACGCCTCAAAAGATTACGTGTTCTAAGGCTTGTCCTGGGTAGTGTTGTAATTTGGATTATATTTAGCGCAATGGTGCAAAAATGTTCTTATCACATTCATTTATGCGTCATTAAATTTTGTTCTTTTGCCTGTATGAAGTGTCATGAATTGTTCGGAATGGAGCGATTGTCTATACCATCAGCCAGATTTTTGCCGAAATTTACTCCTACGTTGCAAAGATGAAGACGAAACTCTGTATGGATTAGAAGTTTTAGCTCCATCAAAAGATTCTCAGGTTTGGTATGTCGCGAAATACTCAAAAGTTCAATGTTCAACTATTATAACTCAAGTTGCAAAAAATCTAAGGTCATTTTGTTACCATTTTTATATTCGGTTTACAGGACTACGGTTTTGATATCGATTGTTCTTATATTCGCAACTGGTTTCTTGCTTGTTGGCATTGGGAGGTACTATTACGCCTTCTTACATGTCAAGTCGTTTGATGAAACATTATTATGAAGGTAATGTACAAGGACTCGATTATAAGTGGTCAAAGGAACGGCAGAAATGCAATACAGAGTAGACTGTCAAAATTTTAAAAAATTGGTAATGTTTCAGTTTCAGTCAAAATAAATATTTGCAACAAAAGGACCAAAATAAGTTTAATATGTCATGTCAGTATTCTCAAACAAATTCTCATTTTATATCGAATTAATTGGAAATGTCCGCGCTACTTTTGAAACAGCTTTCGAGGGATTTAGACCGGCAGTCGCTGGAAATTATTCATATTATATTATGATAAACCATTATATTTCCGTTCATTTTTCAACGAGTAATCTGGCATTTACACTTCAAGAATAGTTTGAACTTCCATCATAAACTTGGCGAGTCTTGGCATGTAGTCGGAAGTAGTAAAAGTATCGCTGTGACCGCCACATTCCAGCTTTTCCAAATATTTTACGGTTGCCCCACATTTTTCATATAAGCTTACCGACATTTCGCACGGAATATATTCGTCCTCGATAGAACAAATGAATACAGACGGGCATTTTACTTTCCGGACTTTTGCAATACTACTAAACTATTCAAACAAAAGCACTTAATGTTTACAATTTGATTTGATATGATTTTACTTGTTGAAATCAAATTTACAGCGCAAAATCACTAACCTTACAACTGTAAAAGCAATTTGGTAAAGTTGTTATGATGCGTTGAGGGTAAAGTTTTCTGGCCATTTCAGGAATAGTGGTGAACGTATTTTCAGTTATGAGTGCGGCAACTCTGTTCCGGTAGCGTGGACGAGAAGCGGTATGAATTGCAATAGCTCCTCCCAACGAATGACCCATAACAATAATTTTCCTTGGATCGAGGTCTTGGCGAGATTCGATATAGTCAAAAGCAGCTTTGCCATCCTCATAGAGGCCCTTCTCTTCTTCCTTCCCCTCTGATTTCCCGTAACCACGATATTCCACCAAGAACCAGTTCACTTTTGCTAAAATAGGATTTCGCTTGTACAGTTTTATCCTTGCGCAACTCGATCCTATGCAACCACGATTTCCATGGAAGAAAATGATTGTAGGCAGTGTGGAGTATAATCCGGGCGGAATATCTTGCATGATTTCTTCACTAAGTTCTTCGCATGCGGCGTTATCTTGCGAATCAGGATTAAAACTAGACCTGCTTGGACAGTAAGGACTCGTGCACTTTATCAAGTATGCATGCAGCATAACTTTGTCTTTCGTATTGAAAAATATTTCCTCGTATTCGTCTTTAATTTCCAAGTATTCTGGATTGTATGTGGCCTCTGCCCAAGAATCCGTCCTGGGATGAAAAACCATTTGCTCTTGACGAAAACCTAAAGCAGTTGACCCCAAAATTTGGTTCGAAAGTCAGACTATTAACTTCCGAGTAGACCATTAACAGAACGGTTGCCTGAACTATCTTACCATTTGGGAACTTGTACCATTCGTCCCTAGGAATAAAGATATTTCGGAGCAGGAGTGCAGGGATTTTGCAACAGAAATCACCGCATCTAAGAGTCATCTTGCCATTTCTACCTTTATTAGTCGAAATTGCTGTTGGTTCGTCTTCAGTTGTATTTTTGCTGGCATCATTTCCCCCTTCCATCTGGAACCTTCGACTGAAACTCCTACCTTTATGGACGGTATTCATTTCAGAAACTTTGAAAACATTATGTTTATCAGCCAACTAGTGGTAGTAGTGGTAACCAAACAGTACATACTCGACTGAGCTTCAGGTAAAAATGAGATATAAGTTATGTAATACCTCTTAAATTAAAAACAAAAATGTTAAATATTAAACCTTGCTTGACACTTGTCATTACATGTAATGGACCTCTCGAGGAAATGCTTGACAATAAACTCAAATATTAAATTTAATTAGGAGATGTGAGTGTAATATCAACAAATAAATTCATTTATTTGACTTTCAATATTTAGTACAAACTACAAACTGATTTAATTTCATACGGACAGCATCATCTTCATACCAGAGCAGCACCAATCAGTTTTTATCGTTAGTTGTGTCAAAGAACTTGAAGTCCAGCCATTCTTTCCTCAGTTGAGGTTTCTGTGGTCCCCATAACTTGGTACACCGAAGAGACTCCAAAAATTTCTTGAAAGAGTACAAATTAAAAAAATCCGAATTTACACCATTGTGTATGTACTTATTTCAATGTGATTGGGAAGAAACCAGTTAGTTTTCATTGTGATTTCGCACCTGCTTTAAATTTTTTCCTTCCATTGATGCGACAGCATGCATAGCACACACTGGGATCACTAAGACAGCAAAGGCTGTCAGCGTCCAGCCACAAGCTACAAGACAAAGATAATCATTATAAGTTGTAAAATACAATGATCAGTTGATGACAAATATGTATGCTATCGACAAAGATACGAATGATGCGTCACCTGTGGCTATAGCGGGGTATGGCGTTCCATTAGATGTGTATTCGGATTCAGAAATTAAATAGTAGACTAGGTTAGCACACAGACCAATTGGGATTACAAACCCCCAACATGTCCTCCAATAAATTCCAACTTTTCTCCCGAGCATGAACTCAATATCTTTACAAAAGTTATCGAGACCATAAACCCAAGCGACTCCGATGCACTCCATCATTGCCATAACATAAACTATAAATCCAGCTCCGTAATGGTCTACTAAATCCAGCATGAACAATCCTCCCTGCAATATGGGGTATATTAAGACTGTAAGTAAACTGTTCAGCGAAAACAAAAAACTTTTCTGTTTTTCTAATAATGATGCGTTTTTACCTCAGTCACGTACATCAGTCCAGCCAAAAAGCCAAGTGCACAAACAATTGTGGTCACAAGCCATCTCTTCCAGTGAGGAAATTCGTCGCAAATTATTGTTATAATCCCTCCTGCTAAGGAAACTCCCGATCCAATGGCGAGAGTTAAAAGCATGAGGTTAAACAAGACAGCAAACACCGATGGCACCCAATGGAAAGCAGCAATCGCTTGAGGATACTGGTACAAATCGGGTTTTAAACAAACTATTGATTGTAATTTTCATTGTTCCTTCAAATTAAAATGCAAATGTCCATACCAAAACAAACGCTAAGGCAGGTCCCCCAGTAATGTCTTTGAAATCAAGGTCTACTCCGTATTCTTCCCTGCTTACTGTTACAAGGTATCCCATTACGGAAAACACTACAGATCCTGCTAAAAGGGATGTTAGCGTGTCCATAATGCTGATAATAAGAACGTCTCTGGCAATAACAGTAATAATTTAATATTATGCAGTATTGGTTTGCAGCAGTAAAGCATTAAACATTTCAACATTGGATTAGGGAATTTACTTGTATACATCCCGATTAAATGGGTTATAAGATGAGAACATGATTATTGGGCCGAATCCAGTTGCAAGCGAGAAGAAGCACTATTTAAAAAAAGAAAAAATAAAATTTCGTTTTTGACACGAATGCAGTTTACATTTTAGTTAATTCTAAAATTTAGTACCTGCTCAACTGCTGCATACCACACCTGAAAGCGAAATTAACAACCGTTCATTAAAATGCAATGTTGAAAATTGAAATTCCATGATACAAAACTATAAAATACAATTTTAACCTTCGGCTCATAAAGTTTTTCCCACTGTGGTGTTATAAAGTACTTAAGACCTGATTCTGCCCCTCGAAGGGTGACACCTCTTATAAGCAGTATGATTAAAACAAAGTACGGGAAAATAGCGGTGAAGTAAGCAACTTTTCCAGATCCTTGAACCCCCCGCACTAACGTCAGGTATATCAGTATCCAGGCAACAAACACACTCGTGGCTAGCCACCAATGAATCGCTCCAAGCCCATCGTCGATATTTTCTTTTTGTGGGAAAACAACATGACTGGAACACAAAATTGGAAACACATTTTAAACCTTATCTTAATAGACATGTCTCTGATAAAAATTGTTTTTTATTTACTCGTAGTAGAGTTGTGCCAACTGTCCCTTCACCTCAGGTTTGCTGCATGTTTCATTGCCGTAGATTTCTGGGTAGCAACTAGACCATGGCAATTGACCACTAAAACTAACTACCAAGTAGTACACGGTAATCCCCATCAAGACGCAGTAATACGAGCAGACACAAATAACGGCGACCAACGAGCCATAGCCCACTCCTTTAAAAATAGGAACCATATTCCACACTTTGACCTGTCCAAACCGGGAAAATTGACCTAGGCACATCTCCAAGTAATACAATGGACGTCCGATGAATAAAAGCACCAACAAATAAGGTCTAATACATAAAAATGAGTGGAAAATTTTATAAATCATAAAATTGCGTAATTTATATGAATATGTTGAGCACATACATAAGAAACGCTCCTCCTCCATTTCGGGCAGCCACACCAGGAAATCGCCACACATTTCCTAAGCCCACACTCATGCTTATACATGACATCAAAAATTCTAAGGGATTACCCCAGGTTTCCCTCCCATCTTCCTCCTCGTTATCAATTGGAGTGGGTTCCCTTTTCTGTATTTTAATTAATACTTAAAGTAATGGTTTGAGTTAGAGTGGATCTTTAAAACTTACAGATTTGTTTGAGGATTGAGACATCCCTTCATCATCTTTGGAGACTTCTTCTGGGAGGAAAGAAAATATTCTTAGCGACATAATAATTTGGATTTCATGTTACATAGAAGACGTATGCATTTTTACCTGGAGAGCATTCGATATTATAAGATTTTTCCTTCTCGTAACCCTCGTTGATAACGCCAGCCCTGCCATCCTACACAATAATATTAACCTAGTTATTTGGACCACATTGCAAAGGCGGAATTGAAAAACTTAGTAAAACAATGAAAACATACTTGGATCATGTTGTATTTTACTTGTAAATCGGAAACCAAAAACTAAGCCATGCATCTGTAGCACAAATGTTTTTAAAATTTTCAAAAATGGTTGAACAACCCAGTCGAAATTCTCAAAGTTCCTCTTACAATCGATTTTTTCTACTAACTGATTTGTAAGATGAATGCTAAACAATGACATTTTGGTTAATATCTATGCAGTTTATGGTTCCCAATCAGTAAATGAAGCATCATCAAGATATCAAGCTTGATGATTCCCATCATGATGCATCCAATAATGACAACTCATATGCATATATAACTTACGCAACAATGTCAAAATGAATTATAACTAAATACTATGCAGGCTGATTTGAAGACCTACTCAATGTCATCCAGTCAGAGGTGCACAAACTATAATCATCTTTAATCATGAGCTATAATGAAGTCACGCATTTTTAGCATTTTTGGTTACCAACATTCATTAATATTATGAAGATCCTAAATTGCAAGTATGTAGTAGTAAGCCACAGAAATTCATCATTCAGCTTTGGGTTTGGTATATTTTTTATCTGTAGCATTATAGCTGGAGGGACAAGTAGGTTTTGGAAAGCCATGGATGAATAGAAGCAGTAGGGATATTTTATTGAATGATGTGAATATAAATATTGCTTGATAATACAATCATAATAATGTTAGTTGACAAGGTTTAGGTTTCGTTATCCTTCACCCGGATTCATCCTCTGAATGCTTTTGAAAATGTGTCCATTTCAAAACAACTTTATTGTCTACGTCGTAATGCAAGTGACGCGATGATACCGGTATTCCTTAAAAGCGACATTGTATGCATTAGTCTTGTGTGTGTATCCTTACGCAATATTTGCGTAAGCTACCAAGAAATTGATTGATTTATTAGAGATTTTTATGGCTCATTTTCATCTTTTGCGGATCGTGGAATAAGCGTTTTATCATTATCGACAATCGAGCTTTGTGAACATAACTTTTATTTAATCTACTCAAAGTCAAAATGGAAAGATAATTATATTATGTGGACATTGTCGACTATGGCTAGTCATACAATTAAATTTGTGCTTCAACACCGAGTAATTTATATAGGTCTTCATAAATTATGTAGCATTCAATAACGGTTTTCCGTTTTCATTTAATTACTTTTCTACGTGCATGTATTCACACAGTCTAGCAAGTCTAGCTTTTAAATCCACCGCAGCAAGTAACCATATTATAAGGTCTTTCCATTGCATTGTGATTAGTAGGATGCGTGGTATATGGAATAAAACAAGTCTTCCTACAACTATAAGACTATAAGACCATAAATCACACTTGGTGAGAACACAACTCTGTCCGCAATATTTCATATGATATTGTAGTTTTTATCCATATTCCATGTTTTGCAGAAAAAACGGTGCTCTTGTGTTTAACATGATTACGATACTATCAAACAAAGGAAAACCGATGAAATTATACTCAACCAATGCTCGCCATTGTGGATTTCGAGACACATAAATGACAATGTTCATCCAGGAGATAGGGTGTCGTGTAAGCAAAAGAATGCTGCTCTGCTCGTTCATTGATTTGGATTTGCATTAACATTCACAATTTCGTAGTAAAAGCAAAAAAAAAATCTTCAAGTTTTATACACATTAAAATACCTATATAACCACTGCATGCAGCCGTTGTTCACCTGTTTGCATTTGAAAGTGTAAAATAAAAATAGCACTTCAGGTTTTGCAGCAAAAACGCATTCATACAGAACATGCATGATCACATTTTACACAAACCATTCTACCGAGTTTACACAGCCCTACTTGATAAACTAGAAAAGGGAATGCCTATGAGAGCTAGCACGTTTGCCTCTCAGCTGCACGCTACTCTGTACCAGTCAATTAGAAGCATACCTGTCTGTTTTTATAAAGAGCAACAGAAAAATAGCAGTTGCAAACATGTGAAGTGATTACGGATTTTACAGGCAGTCATTATTTACTAATGTAGCAATCATAAGTGCCTGAAAATAAGTTTTTTTTATAGAAGAATCAATTATTTTAACTCAATGCTCAATTTGGCATACTTCTTGAGTAGTGTTTTAATACAAGTCAATCAAGAATCAAGGCTGCGATGAAGAGGAGGCATGAGATTATTCTGTGAAAGTATATTTTTCTGAGATTAATGTTTTTCAAAGATCAGGTTTAGTGTGACAAAATAATATTTTACTGTGCAGTATTGTGTTGTGAGCATGCAGTCCTCTTTCAGCAGCGTCTACATTCATTAAATCCTGTATCGACTCCGCCCCGCACAGAGTTGTAAGTAGACCAGACCTTTTGATATTGATTGATTGTCATATTTTATGATTATTACACGCTGGCCGTAAATCAGGTGCCAGGAGCAGACCTCGAATTAACATAACAAAGTATACTGCAGAGCTAGTTTTTTTCCTCCAATAAGAATAAAATCACCAGTGTGTTGACCAGTGGTCGTAAGTTTTTCATTCAGGAAGTATTTTCATGCATTTGAAGTCATAAAATGTGGATCATTTGGAAGAATCATTGATTCAAGATTTTATGTTGTATACGCATCTAAATTCTATGAGTTACGCAAGCTTCAATGAAATAGAGATTATGAAATACAACATAATAATATGCCTGGATAAATTGACTTTGTACTATTGTCTCATGAAAACCGATCGCTTAAGGAATTCTGATCATGACTCTGGCACGTTTGAATTGGACTATGCCAAAGCCACGTAAATACGTGACAAATATTGTATCGATTAATTGATGACGTAGGCAGATATATCGAGCATTCCAGATTGTGTGACGTATGGAATAGGAAAAGTATCATAGTGAGCAATACCCGGGTAAGCAAGTCGTAGGTGTGTAGAACATCTTTGTTAATCTTATGCTTGAAAAGAAATGCAAGCATTTGGTCGAAAATTATGCCGGCTTCCTTTCCCAATAGATTTCATACAAACTACATACCTGCATTCCTTTTTTTCGGAGGCAATTCCCAGCAGGGGTACTCTGGGAACTCCTCCACAAGCCACAGTCATCTTTGGCAGCCCACACAACCAATGTTTCCTAAACGTGACAAGTCAACCTCTAGTTACCCTGAAAAGATGTGGTGGACTGGAACTGGAACTGTGTGGGGGTTATGGCAATAGGTTATGATGGCATTCCTGCGAAGATAAATTGAAAAGCCATTTTTTGTTGAGAGCTTTGCACGCTACCTAAACCATTGGGTTTCAGACCTATCCTCATATATCACAACTGGAAATTCGCTTTATAAGTAAGCAGTAGATAACAAAATTCTCCAGTTGATCGTGCTTAGCATTCAGGAGCAGGTTGCAAACTCTATTGGATAGTAGGATTCTATAAGCCCGGCTCCTAGTTTGTCATTTTTTTGCAATCTGATAGTACGTCATTTTGTTCATACGGTTGTTAACAAAAACATGCCAAATGTTACATAAGCTACAAATCGATTTAATTCAAGTTTTTGCGTGGACTGTCTTGACAAAAAGTGTTTTCCTTTGGTCATAGGTGATCGAGATTATATTTGACTGAAGCAGTGGAGGATGGGACACTCAGTTGTAGTGTGATTTTACTTGATAACAGAGAACTTTTGAATCATCCATCCTGGCGAAACAAAGGAAAAAGGAGATCAACTTAGATATTAAAAACGGCAACTTCCTCTCTAGCGAAGACGACCCAGAAGAGAAAAGAAAAATGCGCACAAACTTATGCAGAAATGTGTGTGTTGGGGCTCTTTTAGTGATACCAAGTGTTATGTACTTGGCTGTTTCACAAAGGACGCCAAATTCCGTTCTCAATCCGAGATGGGCAGAAGAAAAGGTAAATACTTTTAATAAAAATTGTGATAGTATTAATAATTTTTGTGCTTAATACATGCGTGTAGATAGCACAAAGTCACGAGAGGTTAATAAGGACATACTTTTTTATTCCCAACCAAATAATATTCAAATGTAGTTTAATGTCATCTATCGTTGGTCAGATCTACTGGCTGCCCAGATTAGGTCAGGAAATGTAGCGTGAGTAGGATTTATGCAGGACGACTAAACGTTTAAAAAAATATTTATAACTACATTCAGTATATGATTTCCTCTTATTAAAAGATAAAATCGTTGCTTTTTGAAAACTTTATGCAGTGTTTGAATTTTGTTGTAGTAGTACCAGATTAACCAGATAGTATAAACGCGCTCCTGAGTGGAAACTCACTACTAGTCTGACAATTTCCTTCATTTTCTGGATGAGCCATTAGCTCTTTCATTCATGCTAGTAGACGAAAATTATGAATAATGCATGAAATGAAAAATCTCCAGTAGAAATCGTCCCATATTACTAACACATAAGACTCAAATGCAACCCACGCACATTGCACCAGCACAACTGGTTTTAAATTTTACTGATTTTGTTTGTTTTGCAATTAGTTCCAGCATCAAATAGGCGAGTTGGATGATAGAACGTACCAGGACTTGATTGCTGTAGAAGAGTCGTGTGCCTTTTGAGCCATTGTTGGACCCCATGCTCATTCCAAGAGTATCCGGATCGCCCAACAATGTGAAAGTTAGAAAGGTACGGTTAACACTTTCCAAATTTGCAATTCGCTCGCTAAGAAACTGCTGAATGACTGTAAAAAACGCCTTCTTTTGTATTCGCGTTTAAATAGTTCATCAAAACCCACATGACAAACCTTGGTTGGGATGTGGAAACAGATGCCTTTAATGACAACACTCCTCATGGTGTGAAACCATTTGAAAACATAATTGCCACCCTGAATCCCGACACTCCTCGAAGGTAAAACCACAACTTTGACGCATTCCATACTATTCCATTTAAAGCATATTCCATATAGCCAAAAATGACTGCTACAATTAAAGCATATTTGCTGACATGTCATTGCCATGTTCATACAACTAAAAAGTACGTCAATACAACCAATTGTTTGGTAGATCCGTCAACCTTTCTTAAAAAGGACAAAGTATTTTGTACGAAATCTCGATATATCTCGTAAATATTTTATGTTCGCAGTCATATTCTAAATCAAACAGTCTGTCAATCCATTGTTGTAATATTTCATTCTGCATGTTATCAACATTTAGCTATGCTAAATTAGATGCAGGATTCAATTTGACGGAGAGTGGCATATTAAGATTTTTTTAACTCTTTGTATTATTTTTTTACCAT
>JAAXOA010000295.1:0-27084 GCA_036561885.1 Salina celebensis
TCGAAAGCCCTTATCAAGAGCAGTCGAATGACGTGGTTTGTTTGCATTTTTGCCGTACCTGGAAGGCGTGGTCAAAGGTCAAACTTTTCCTTTGAGCTTTAGATCTGGCGTGTGGGGTATCATTCGACAGCTTTGAATTTAAGCTTTAAGCTTTTACTTTTTTTAAAAGCTTTCAGCTTCGTATTTATAGCTTTAAAAGCTTTTATTTATGCATCACATTATCAAATTATTTGTCATTATTTGGTTGGGACTGGGAGAGAATATAGATGCTATATAAGTGATTAAATGTAGTTCTCATTGGCCGCATATATGCTATAATTATATTTCTAAATTATTATAGTGTTCAATGTTTTCCAAGCTGCTATTCATTTCCATTTCAGAATTTACGAGTTTTTTTTTACCATTGTCGCGTTTAGAATCAGATCGTTCATTCATCTTCACATTCTGTCATCATCACTCAAAAAGATCTCGATCCACTTATCATTTCATTCAATGAATAAGGTGATGGTGACATCCTGTCGAAAAGGAAGGAAGCACCTATACATTCGGTTGGTTTTTCTCTCAGGCATATTTACAGCTTGTGTATCTCCGTTCATCCAAGTAGGAGACCACTTTCCACAGGGTAAACATAATACTTTCACCACACCAAAGTCAACTTCAGTACATTGACATGTTTTCCCAAAACAAGATACTTTGTCCCCATTTAAAAATCATACGACGCACTTGTGAATGCTCAATACAAAACAAGCTCATTTAATCCTCATTTCATGTGGTAAATGAGAAATCGTCCGTATAAAATTGTAACCTCTTTCTCGTTTCAATTTGAAAGTTTTAAAACGACAAAGCTCTTTTCAGACAGAAGTTTACTGTATGAAATATGAAACTTGAACTGTTTATAATTAGTAATCAGTAATAGTGCTTTGAGTTTACGCTTCACAATATATAACGTTTTACCATGGTTTATTGTTGAACATTTAAAATTATATTTTTATTGCATTTCACCTGCCGTTTTCAAGTTAGCATAAAAAAACTATTATTGGTAACAATTATGATGTTTTTAATATTCAATATCTGGCGCCTGCATCCATAACACTTCGTGAGTGTAAAATGAGATGAAAGGCCGGAGGAATTACATTTTTTATCTCGTGGATCTTAGTTTTCATTCAATTCTCCATAATTTCATTATAACAAGTACTAATAATGAATTACTTTTCATCTAAAACCGACGAAAATATTTTTCTTTGTTAGTGCATTTCCTAAGTTGTACCTAAGTCCGGCTTACTTCTACAAGTCAACCGGACTTTCTTCCCTAAATATCCCGATCAATCAGAGGTCTATTCAATCCATTCTCCGAAAATGAAACTAGTGAGTGAGTTGGTTTTGGAAGCTTTCATATTTTTTGTCTTCAATCTACATCCACGTTTTCCAAGCTTATCGCAATATTCCTACAATCAGAGTTTCCCATACATGTATGTTTGTCACACACTTCTTACCACCACAAACAGTCCCTTTATGATGTTTCATTCATTTCATCTTACGCTCAATGGAAGAATAAGGGCTTCGCCATCTTGTTCCCGCAAATAAATACACTATTCATTCATTCTTTTGATTCTTTCGCTTCCTCGGCTGTAGTCTCAGCCTCCAATTTTTCATTACCTTCGCTTCTTTATTCCTTATCGTAAGTAATTTCGCGTCCTTACATTCTCTTTTACTTTTTTTCACATGAAAAATGAAAAAGAAATGTGAGAGGCAGACACAGGCCCGCACTTCTCAAGATCTTTTACAAGGAAAAAATAACTTCAAGGCTATGTAATGTGCCCTTACTTTGACGTATAATAACACGAACAACTTATTCAACACTGACAGATTTCTTTTCTCGCTCTTCTTCATACTTTTTTCTTTTGGTTATGTAGCTTTATCGTCAACGCTTATTTCTATTCACACTTTTTTTGCATCTGGTTTTTTATTGTATACTTCGGTCGCTATCTTTGTCTTGCTTTCTAACTTTTGTTGATGAAAAAGATGTTAGATAGACTATGGATTTCATATCAAATTTGACTAAACCTTCAATGTAATTTGTTCCATATTAAATCAGGGCAAGGCAACTTTGTTACGCTCGGAGGCAAGAGACATGGATAGAAAGTAAAGACGTCGTTGTATATGCAATGACTTTTGTTACTTTTCTACACTGATTGGTTTCGGAAGCTCCTAAATGGATGCTCTAGGTTCGTACGATCGAAATTTCTATACAAGTCAATCTACGTCCGCACAATATTCCTCGGGATTTTGTAATTTCGTAATTGCCAGATTTTTTTGTGTCTACTGTATAGTATCGTCTATCCTCTTCTTAAGGGGAAATGCGTTGAATGATGAAACTCTTTTGCTTTGTTCCCAAAATGAAATAGTAACACACGTGTGTAGGAATACCGTTGAAAACGCCTGTAACGAATATCAGTGACACAAAAAATATCAATCACGCTATTGTTCAGTTGAAGAATGAGCTAAAACCAGGGCCTTTACAAGAGACCAATATCAATTTTCTACCCTAGCGGTACTAAGTTCAGAAGAAAATGAGATTGACATATTCGTCTTCTGTCTGCTTAAATTTCTTGAAGTCGTTAGCGGACAAAACCGTGAATGGATGACATGGACTAGTTTAGCTTGGACGAGTGTAAATATACGGACAAAATTTAAATGAATACTGTGAAGGATTTTGTTTGTTTACTGAGATAGATGTCAATGAATTTGAATGATTCGCAAGTGCAAACAGGAAATATGCTCCTGCCCCTGTGAACATATGTCCAAGTAACCAGTAAAACCTTCCATCACAACATTATCACACTACTGGTCACCGAAGCCAGAGTGCAATTTGACTTAAGGATTTCTTACACTTCTGCTGAAAACTTGTTTTTTGTAGCGAAATGGAGAGTATGAAAATACTTTGAAAGATGTAAAACGATAGGTTGAAGGTACAAAATGGAAATGGATGCATCCACTTACATCAAATTATGACCAAATAGCATGTTGGCAACGCAATGTGCCATTCTGTTGCTGTATGAAAGTACATATTTATCTGTAAGAAAAGATATGAGAAGAAACTAGGTGAAAGCAATATTTCACTGGGAGCTGAAAATATTGGCAAAGCCTTGAAGGTCTCCATGTGTGTTTGTGGTCCTAAGTATTGCTTTACGTCGTAGTCGTAACTAAGATAGAAGAGGCTAGACAGAATAGACAAAAGATACAGGCAGGGAACTGTGGGCAACTGTCCAAAACTAAAAACGGCCAAATGAATATGGTAACTGAAACATTCTGGCTAACTCTCACTTTTACCTTAATGTGATTTCCGATACAAGCGGTTTGTTATTGTAAAAAATAGCCATTTTTAGCAAGTCGTTTAATAGTTTGTTCGGATTTTTCTGGAATTGGTCGAGATAAACTTGCATTTAGTTATTGTTAGTTAGGGATGTAACGAGCCGTCAAAACTCTGCCGAGTACCGAGTACCGAGTATTAGCCAACTTTCGAAATCTTACCGAGTAGGCTCGCCGAGTACTCGGCCAAAAATTTTCCACAGAAAATTCCACAATACAGCCTAAACGACACGTGTTTCTAGGGACTACCGCCATAACTAACGGTTTTACAAACAAAACAATCATTTAAACTTAAAATTTTTGTAAAATGATAAGATTAAACGAGCGAGCCACTCTACTCATGTGTTTTTCAGCATGAAAAGCAGTTTTATAATGAGATTTATGCCTGTTTTGGTGCATTTATTACTCGGCCGAGTATCACTCTAATACTCGGTCTCGCCGGGTATCTCAAATAGTCGGTAAAAGGGCCCAGCTCGGCCGAGTACCGAGCCACGGCTCGGTACTCGTTACATCCCTATTGTTAGTCCATTTTGACACTTTTAAATTTTAATTTCAGTAAGCTGTAATTTGCTCGTGCAGTTTCAACATATTCTGTTTTGTAGATTACAGAACCACTGAAGGAGATCGCTACCTATTTCACAACGAGTCTTAGCTGACTGACTGGGCAAAAAAGTTATTCTCACGTATTGTGAATGAGTCTAATGCTCGTGATGCTTTAGCAAAGTCTATTCTAGCTGCTCTGCCATGAATATGATCATCAATATAATAGGGTTAGAACAGAAACTATCAATGATCAAGTGGTCTCGATGGACGACATGTCTTCATACTGACCAGGTTCAGAAAAAAACAATTTTCAACACAATTGATGTTACATTAATTGTCTCCCTCCTCAGTCATATATATTCATAAATTTAGTAAAGCTTAGATGGTTTGAAAAGTGCATAGCAAACTTGTGTTTGCTTGGTTAAGCTGGTTCCCTTCCAAGTCGTTGCAGTTGTTTTAGCCCATTGACATTTGACACAGACACCGAAAAGTAGTCTTGTCTAGATAGTTGCATACTTACCATCCACCAGTTGGGAAGCTCACCTACGTTATTTGTCTATGTGCATATACTTCAACGAGCGTTATTAAGGAGCGAAAGCTCCTTTATAAAATCGTCTCTTCTGTCTGTCCCTTCGCCGTATTTTTTTCCGGCGCAATGCATCGTACGAAGTTTAAATTTTCCGTATTTAGTCATTGTTCACCAAGGACCTCTAGGGCCGCTTTTCAAGATTTTTGCACGTCACGTTAGTTATTTGATGGTACAATTAAAGTTAAATGCTCTATAAATACCAAAATATTTTTATTCCCGATTTCGATAGAGCTGAGCATTTTTGCTTATTTAACATGTGACTAATTACGCCATCTTCACCAGTTAATGGCGCAATGAAAGTAAACAGTAATGTCCCATTAATGACGAAATATTAAGATTCCAAGTTTCGATAGAGCTCTTTGAGCTAATCATTTATGCTCTTTGAATCCATGACTAATTGTCAATTGCAACCCTGAAGCCTGTTTCGAGTTTTTTTCATTAAAAATTCATATTCCCGTAAGCGTGATTCCCTTTCGCTCCTTCAAAAATTCGTGGTGCAACGGACTCGGTGGTTTCGGAAAAACAAGCCATCTTTCCAAACACAAGTGAAGCAAAAAAAAATCTTTCACTAGATTCTACCATAGATACATAATTTATTTTTGAATTCTGGCCAGACTATTGCATTTTCATGTTCCTTTATAAGTGTACACTCCTCCGTACATCCCTTCTGCCTCTTTTTTAACCTTCTATAGTGCGAGGAGGTTACATACTCTGACACTACTAGAGCAATGATACATAAGTTGAACTCCCCTCAATTTTCCAAGGCATACCACTACACGAAGCTAAAACAAAGCTCTGTAATTCAATATGTTCGCGTGTTTGTTGCGATTATAAATAGAGTTATTGTGAAATCTATCGGCTCAAGTATTTTCAGCAACGGAACAAATGGTAATGTATTAATGAACGATGTTTAAATAAAAGCTAGCAGGACGAAGCTGAAAACTTTAAACAAAGCAAAAAGCTTAAATTCAAAGCTATCGAATGATACCCCCACGCGACAAGTCTAAAGCTCAAAGAAAAAGTTTGACGTTTGACCACGCCTCCCAGTTATGGCGAAAATGCACACAAAACACATCATTTGACTGCTCTTGATAATGGCTATCGAATGACACCTCACATGCCATATCAAAATGCAAAATAAAAAAGTGGACCCTTGACCACGCCCCTTGGGGTCAATCCACTTGGCTCAAAATCAATAGAGATCTTCCTTAGGGTCCAAAGTATTCCTCTGCCAAGTTTGGTCTCAACCGGCCCAAAGGAACGGCCTGTAGAGCGCAGACAGACAGACGGACAGACAGACAGACAAACTCATCGATGAACGTGATTGATGTGGTGGAAAGTTGAAAAGACGTCGATCAGTTAGTCGTTGGTAAATGATTTTTCGCAGTTATGTCCCTACACCTTTAAAATCTAACCTTTTCGTTGAACCTCAATCGGTTTTTTCCCTTCTTGTTAATATCATATATTTTATGACTGAATGGAGCTAAAAGATAAAAGAATTGTGAAAGTGAGAGAAATGATAGCAGTTGAAATAGGGCTTTCACTAGATTGCTCCTGGATTTCCGGCAAGATCAAAATAAATTCATTCTCTGTTACTCGTGTTCCCCAGCAAGCCAGGCAGAAATGAAAAGATCGTAAAGGATGTGATGTAAGAAAACGTGGATTACAGTGCTACGTTTTTTTGCTTTATTCGTCCAATCTTTACTATTTTATTACAGGATGATAAAGTGAAAGTCACTTTGTGTTTCTTCCCTCTGCTCCATCTCGTAAAATGAGTCTGCACACAAATTTGTGCATACAATTCAGAAGAATAAATGGCGGCAATGAAGAAACTGTGAAACGACAACGGGCGGAAATATGCCATAGAAGAGGTATAAGAGTTGAAAAGGAGAAAAACAAGTGTATACAAAAATAGAAAGAAACGATTTCAGATACAAAGCTGAAATTTTCTCTCATCCAACCGTTGCGTTACCCCAATTAAATTAGAGATTATGCGCATAGCAGAGACACTTCGGAAAATGAGTGGTACTTTACCACTTTTTTTTTCTCTGGAGATGTTAAATTACAAATTGGATTTCTGTAGGGAGGTTATATCCTTAAACTCGTCAAAAACTTGTGGACTGACAGAAAAATAGGAAACATGACGTGCATTTTTACCTTGTGTCACGATTGCATATAAAAACGATGAAGGTACGTAAAGACCGACTCCAAAGGGTCTAAAATAGCACGAAAGAATGGGGAAAGCATCCTGCAAAATATTTTCAAAATTAAGATAGACAAAAATAAAAACGGGGCATACCGGAGAGAATTGTGAAATGACGATCTAACGTAGAAACGTAAGTGGATTGCTTTACTGAAGATTCGCTGTTGACGCCATTTTACTTGGAAAAGCAGTAAAAATAGAGTGAAAATAATAAAAGAACGGATTTGCCACTATTTTAACATGTCAAACAGACAACATGCCGTTTTTGGAGGCGACCAAAAGAATATCCAAATGTAGAGACAAAAGTGAATGAAACAAACGTAGCTACAGCTACACCGTGGCAGTACTACACTCTTTAATCTCCATTTTTCCTGTCAAAACGGTTCTATTTTCAACCAGCACAAGACCATGTCACATACAAATTGGACCCAGACCGGTTCTACATTTGTCATTAGACTACTTATAATTTCAGTTTTGTTAGCCATGACACCGCAAACGTAGCTGATCTTCATTCATTCAAACATTCTAATTTTAGATGCTACATCAGGCCCGGGACAACTGTTCCAACGGCTCTGCTTTGTATATGACAAATCAAATTTGGTACGATTGTTCCTTACCACAATGTAATACATAATAGGGGCATTTAAATTACAGTATATAATTACAGTTACGGTAATTACATAAGGTAAAAGTTATAGCCGTAGTGATTAGTACAACCCCCTGACTCCAGTTTACTATTAAAATGAGAGTTAACTCCAGGTTAAGCAATCGAATCCATAATTAAATATGTGTACCTGGCCCCCTGTGTCTGTGTATAAATTAAAGTTTCAACTGGTCTCTTATATATTCGGTAGGAAAGACGAAACGATGATCAAATTCCCATATCTCAACGTGAAAGTACTAATAATTTGAATTATGTTTCAATTTACAAATGTTCTACCCTGATTTTAGCAAACCAAATAACCGGACCACCAAAAAAGTGGCTATCGCATGCCACCCCATAATAATTTACTTAGAACGAGTACAACTGGTACCCGCAACACAAAACTTGTAGCATCTTTTTTTTTTTAAACGCAAACTTATTTGTTGTGAATAGTATTCAGTGAAAAAAAAATCCAGACAGCATAAGAATGATGAATTCATAACAATCTCAATGGATACATCGTATATTATGTAAGGTTTCATAAAAAGGCTCTGCAATTTCGCAGCGTAAGATTAAGATGAAAACATGTGGAATACATAAATAACCTTAATGGCACACAACCTTCCGCTCACTTCTTGAACAATTTATCATTTACTATCTAATGATATCATGATTCATGCATACATTTTACACTATCATTAATTCATTCTCATACGCTCTATATGGAAAAAAGGTATTGCCGAGAAAGTGCGATAAAGGGAACCTAGAAGACTTATTTCTTTGCTACAGACATTTTTAAAGCAAAACTGTTTTCATACCCGCCCTGGTACTACTTTCACTTTCCACGATCGGTGGTATTACCAGCAGTGATGCTTCGAATATATTTTTTCCATTTGAGTGGCGAAACCGATTTCCACAGTGTGGTCATACTTGTTATTGCTTGCAACAGAGGAAAAAGTGAGGCGGTGTTTGTAGTCGGCGGATATTTTATGAAGCGAGAAAAGTAGTCCTGAGGAGAGATGCATTACATAAAAGTGTTTATACCCAAAAATTGTTTCGACTAGTTGTAAAGAACAAGCTGACTGCTGCTAAAATAATACATACATTTGCTACACTTACATTTTGTATCATCATCATGGAGTAAATAGTCACCTATTTTTCTTACCTATGCTTATACAGCAACATTAAAGTTTTTCTATCAAAAATTTCTTTTTGCTACTTATTGGGTACTTCATTCCCGTGAAAATCTGGGCCTTTGGAACTGAAAAAGTGTTTTTTTTCTTCTACAACTCTATTCATGTTGCATTTTAAGCAAATATGGGTGCTACTGAGCCGCCAGTCATGTGATCTGAAGGGGAATCATCATAAATCGTGCATTTTCCTTTTTTTCTCATTCCCATTTTCTGCAACCACGTCATTCACATAACCAACACCACCGCAACGAGACCCCAGTAGAGGCAACTTTACCCACTGCTCGCTTTCTCTGACTTTCTTTTTCTGAGTGTACATGTGTCAGGAGAAAAGATTTTCCTATTTTTGACTGTCATGAAATAGTTTTGCCATGCTGGTATTTTATGCTTAATGCGTATGAAATTATATATCCTTTACATTATGAAATGTGATGTTGGGATGCGATCGTGCCGGTTGGTGTTCCATTTCACTGTCTCTGCATCTAACCTACTTAATATTAGTAACTTTGTATGGAGCATGGTATTACGGCAGAGAACTTTGGGTCTAAGTTTGTGTGCTTAAGCCTCTATGGCTTGGCACGATACATAGAATAATATGCATAATTTGCATGTTTCCAAACCAATTCATCTTTCTAACTTTACACCCAAAGTTTGTTAAAATTTAACGATTGGATGGTGCTTGGACCAGCATATAGGTTTTGAGTGGATACGTTTAACATACGTAATTAAATCAAATATGTAATTAATTCTTAAATGTAGATCCATGAAATATGGGTTGGTGAAGGGGGTACTTAGGTTGCAGGTGGGTTGGTAGGTTCTGAAATCGATGGTCATCAATAGTTTTCTAAATCCTTGTTCAGTCGATCCCAATTTTTCCCGACCGCGTATTTAATTTTCTAGTTGGACCATTTGTCATAGATTTTGCTGTTGGTCAGCCTTATTCAATCCTGAAGAATTACAAGCCATGAGAATTCTAATGAAAATTTTCAGCTGTTTCTTCTAATGTCTGAGTGTAAACTAGTAAACTTCCATGTTTATTTCTCAGTTGCACTTGTTGATCGCTATCTTATCTGGATTATGTATACTACACAACAACAGAAGCAAGCATCGTTGTTTGGAAGGCGATTTATCGATTTACATACTATTATGTATATATACTGAAAAACTTTCAAACTAGGAAATTCAATATAAATACATATATACTTTTTAAACTCTCAGTAGGCTTTCAATAGTTTACCAATTCAGAAATAGTTCTGGACAAAATTTAATGTCAGCAAGTAAGCACATAAAACCTGTGGTGAGCAAAGCTTCGATGTGCAACGTGTCTGTTCCCACATTTGCTTATCGGAGAATCAGTATGTATGAATCTGTTAGGAATTTCGCTTTGTGTAAACTTCAATCATTTGATCTCACTTTCTATGTTATCAGACTTGGCAATGTTCAAAACATTTCCAAAAATACAGAAGCCTCTGGATTAATTATTTTCTTGTTTTCAGCGACTTTTGCAACGATCGTCATATTCAAAAAGCGCCAATCATTCAATCCCAATGATTATTCAAGACATTTTCTTACAGAATAACTGATCGTAAGAAAAATATATGTACCAATTTCATGGTTGATGATATTTTCAATGCCAGGTCTTCGCGATAGATATCCTGAAAGAAACAGTCAGAGAAAGTCTTCAAAATACATACTAATAGCAGTAATAGTAATCATACATATATCTATAACTATACCTTACATAACCTATAATTACAGTTTTGTTTCTTTTTTTGTGATCTCCACTATTTTCTCTAAACTTAGGCCTTTTCTAAATTTTATCTGTAGTCAGGTCTCATTGAGTCACTGCATTAAACTACATGGAACAAATTCACCTGCTTTGTTTGTCACGCTTTCACCAAATTAAACTGGTTGTCCTTGTAGCAAAACTTCTTGTTATATGCATGTCATGCATCGATCAATAAGATTGTACTTCAACACCATGGCTTCTTGTATTGAATATTTCAAACAAGATAGGCCATGTGTACGCGTTGAGCAAGGGAATACAAACTATTAAAGTAACCACTATCGAATTTTGTTACGTTTGACATTTTAGAATTTATTGAGAAATGTGACAGGATCCTTGGCTTATTATATTTTGGGCCAAAACTCGTTATCACGCAGATATTCGTATCTAGTTGATGAACGATAATCCTTTTCCAGTTGACAGTATGATTGAGTAGCAAAAGGTTATTTGCAAAACAAGCAAGAATTTGCATTCCGTTTTAATTTCTCTGTCATTGAAGTAAATGTTTCCCCTTTTCAAAGCTCACTTTTAATATAACGCTAAAAGATACAAATCTGCCATCACTTTGAAGCTTGTTAGTTGGAAACACAGAGAAAGCTTACGATAAGCCCAAATCCTTTTGTCTCTTGTAAAACATCGAACACAACATAAATCTACAAGCCGAAAAATAATCAACACGTCTAGTGTCGTTCGGAGCTAATACATTCTTTGTCTCCTGAATATTATGAAGTGAAGTTTTTCCCCCAATGTTACCATTATATTATGAAACAAATAACGTTAATTTTTTCTCCTTTATGGTCCCTTGCATCTTCTTGCTTTGCGCTTCTTGTCAACTGTCTCTGACTCACTAATGTTCAAATGGAAAACTCCCTCCCCTCTTTACTTGTTTTGTTCCATTTCTCTGAAAATGTCAAATTAGAAAGGTCCCAAGGCTCCTCATAGTATTTACAATATTGCAATTCCCTGCCATTTCCGTTTCAAATTCCGATACTTGTAAGTAACCACATGTAATCTCTTATATTCTCTTATTACACTTTTTCCCCCTGTCAACTTGTAATGTTGTATTTCTTCAAGTTATGCTAGTCTTGATCGATTCGATTATTTAAATATTCAGTCGATATGTCAATTACTTTTTTTGTCGTGCCAAACAAACTTCACTCTGGTATATGAAAAGAAACACGAAGTATCCACCATTTAGGGTTCATTTGGCCTCCTCCTTTCCCTCCAGTTTAAATTATGCGACACTGAAGGTGGCAGCTCTACAATGTAGTTCTTGCTGCCATTTGCTATTACTACTGTACGAACACTTGATGCTATCGAGGTGACAAAGAATTGTTAAGAAGACTTGTGAGAAGGACCTGCCCTGCTTCTTGTCATATCCATTTATTTTTACCACACGTTTTTTCCAGTAGTGCTCTACACTCTTAAAGAATTGTATTATTACATGAGCGAAAAGGACAGTATTGGAGTAGTCCAACTGTTAAACAAGCACATTATCGCTACCATGTTTTTACTTTCTTGTGTCGATTTTTTTCTCCTTATACTGCTCCAAGTCTAATCGCTACCATCATGAGCGTCACGACCGTTTTAAGAAATTGCAGAAAGACACGTCAGGTAAGAAAAGGTAGCCCAAAAGTGAAAAAAAAAATGTCTAATGGAAATTGGCAGGAACAACACCAACCACAAAACTTTAATACTTGGTATCTTCGCGTAGAATGTAATATGGTCAAATAGTTTTTTCTAAAAGGCTGTTCTATCTGCATTTAGAAAAGTTAACTAGAATCTGCAGGCTGTCTAGTGTCCGTGTTGTCCACTCATCTTAAACATCGCATTTCGTTTTTTTTTCCTTGCTGATACGGCCATATTACCGGAACTATAAAAGAGTAAAGTAGGACAACACTCAAAACTTGGTTATTTCACAGACATTTTAGTACACACAACGCATGCATATCCATTCTCATTTGATGATGGTTATGTTGCTATTATTGCTTGGAGGGGACAGGGACTAAACTAAAAAAATGCTATGCTATACATGTCTTGTCAACTTGGTGATGCCACTTTTATTCTTTCTACAGACCCCCTTATCCCATGAAGACTTCGATAATAATCCTTAAACACTGTTCATATGTATCTACGCCAACTCTTTCAAAATAAATACACTTGAGCTTAAGCAGCTCAGATAACCTAACACCTGTGTTTTTTATCCTTTCATGACTGTTTGTATTTCGATAGTTTCTAACCGTTATGATCAATTCACTTGAGTTAGGCTCTATGTTTGGTGAAGACGTTTAGTATGGTGTCCTTGCGTTACGATTCTATCTTTTTGTCCTCGTCAAGCGGATAGGTAGTACTAAAGGAAGTTTCATAAGATGCGCAGATACACCCAAAGTTTTATGGTGAAAATATATAAACGACAGAATTCCAGAAAAACATAAAATTATGTACTATACAAGTGCCATTGCAGTTTTTTATTGATGCAGTAAAATATAGAAAATAGGACAGCGAAACGCATTGAGGCAACTGACTTGTGACGCTTGGAAAAGTACAATTGCATGGTGCAAAACAGAGACTTACTTATTATCATCCCTTTCGCTCTTTCTAGTGAACTAGTAATACGAGTTTCATTTTTCGTTGTGAAGTGAAAATATTACGTACACCGCGAGTGAATCCGAAAATATTACAATGAAATATTCAGAGAGAAATTTGTGAAGGACACAATCGCTTTCAAGCAGCACGTGAACAGTTTCTAGTTACAATCGTGAAAATATAAATCTCAGGCTCAATATTTTACTATAACGGTGAGTTTTATATCATTACCTTTTTTGCAATCTTTCGTATGTCTTTGTCAAATTATTATACATAATATACATATACTATATGAACCTCTTTACGGTATCGAAATCAGTTTAATTCAATCTTATTCCGAATTACGATTGGCAATTTTACAATTCGATGTGCATTTACTTGTAAATTGCAATGGCGCACTGATATCCAAACTCAAGGTTGATGATTAATGGACACATAATATTATGAGTATGGTTGATTCTCGATTCTCGCTAGCAAAAATGACAGTGGGGTATTCTGCTCACTATTAGGTCATTGTGATCTTTCAAAGTCTAAACCTTACGTTAATGCCTTTTACGTCAACGAAAAACTTAGTTTGGAGTTCATTGTAGCGGTTGAGATATATGATAGGTAGCATAACCGATTGTATATCCAAGTTTCAACGATAAATTATACTTTGAGCTGGTACATATTTGTCTATTTTGTTGCAATCAGAACATGAAAACTTAACATGAACCAAATTAAAGCGGTTTGCGTTAAAAAGAAATTTCCAGAACTCCACCAATCAACAAGCATATTTATATGGCATCGTATTATATTACAGCCTTATATTATATGTATAAGTACACGTAGTTTCTGTCTTTCCCTGTGAAGTTTATTGTTATTACTCACATTCTGATGAGATGATGCCGGTTTTATATATCTTGCTCCCAGACTGCCTATCACACATCTAGCATCATGTCAAATTACATACCAAACATTCAAGTTGTCAGTTTTCCTCGATTTCTTTCTGCTTTCAATTATATTTTCCTCTGATTTTGACAGCTGGTAAAGAAATGCTCAGTGTTACACCAAGGAAGGGAATTTCAAGGAAACCAAAGAATACATAAATTACTTGTTTAATTTGAAATTTATTACACAAGTTGGCAACTCCTTGTTTCTCTTGTCAACTTTATATAAAATTCTCAAACTATTCTCCTTCATCTCTTTGCCAAGCCTGTGGTAATATCCATCAGGTCAAGATTTGTTGTAAGCGGGTGGCTCTGGCTTTTACAAACAATCCCAACATTTCACCTCGGAAGTACTGCCACAACTAAATCTATTGCCTACACCCTTTTCTTCGGTTGCTCCTCCTGTTGATTCTTTTTTGTGTCATGTAATAAGGGCAGGCGCCGAGGCAAGGCACTCATTTTAAACTGTTTAAGTTGCTCCTCAAGAGGCAAGAAATGTCAGAGACAACGTAAACACATAGCTCGACAGTGAATTATGAGGAGAGAAAACGGCGAGTCAGCACTTTCTCTGAACTTTACACGAAGCCTTTTGTTTTCCGTCCGTTTTATTCATTTCAAGCTTAAAAGCCCAATATGAAATACCTCCATAGAATATCATAATATGTCCTTGGTAACAAAATATTTGTCAGTTCAAAACTTTATAATACAGCGACAGTTCGATTGGAATATTACATGTTAATCCGTAATTAAGACCGATGCATATTGTGTGTGTCATAAAGAAATTCAGGAAAATCCATTTGATCTCATTGTCAGTAATTTATGTTGGGCTTACGTCACCATCTAATCAAGTGTTGAAGCTCATAGATAGGGTTTGAATTCTCCATTTTCCTTATATTCTCTTATTGTTTTCCACCTTATTAAATCTTTTGCGTTTCATATCATTCTGATAGAATCGTTTCCAATAAAATATAGATAGTAGTGACGTGATAGTTATCAATGGAAGCAGCAACAAGGGTTTCAACAACGCCTTAACAATATTCCTTTGAGCGCCAGCCGCTAGCCGTCGGGACTACTTTCCCTTATTTTGCCACGTTCACCGCAACTTCTTGTTGTACTTTCTTCCTTGTTTTACTCTGTTTTACGGTCTGACTAGCAGTTTTTTTTTTTTTTTAAATGTGTAGATATTTGAAGGTGACACCTCATTCAGGACACGAAAACATTCCGTCGCAACAAGTACTTATGCAGCTAGACCTATATTATTATTACACATATTAAACCGCAAAATTATACAGATGTATCTTGCTGTTGCACTGTGTACTATGTACAGTATTACGTTAGGGGAAAAAACGAGAAAACAAGATATACAGATTATTTGCTTCTTGTTTGGGCTTGATATGGTAGAAAACTGTGGTTCTGTACCATTTCAAGTGTCAACACAATTATCGGGCGTTGTGTACTCATCTACTTTTTCAAGCGAAGTAGTTTACTTGGAAGAATTGTAACAATGGTGGTAGAGATATAATCAAAATGAAGGACTACAATATGGAGGGACTTTATTGTTTTCATAACAAGAATTCTCTTGGTCGCTCATAGAACTGGAAAGAGGAGGAGGGAAAAAGGAAAGCTCTTGAAGAAAGTTGTAGACATGCTACCCAAAACAAGAAGCAATTAATCGAGAAAAGAAAATGGAAACTTTCACTTTTCTCATGCCCCTAGCATATACGAAGTACATTGCATATCATTATTATCATCATTTTTACTTATGTCTTTACGTAAAGCGTTTCCTTCTCTTTCCTCCCCGTCACCCATATGCCGTCACTTGAATTTCGTAGTGTACATAATCGAAAAAAGTGGTTTAAAAGAAAGGTGCCTATCACAACAATGTACACATTGTCGAAAAATCGTGACGGAAATAAAGTTCTCCACAGAACGGGAAATCTGCTGGTATAACCGCCTCGAAAGGAACCGGAGAAGAGGAAAAAAAAACTCAAAAGGCAGAGAGAGGGAGAAAAAGAGAGAATTTTATAATAAATTTGACGCTACATTACTCACTCTCACTGGCTCCTACATTCTCTTCTTGTTTCTTGTTCACGCTTCTTATTCTTCTTGGTCGATTTCTTCGTCTTCTTCCCTAACGACTATTTTCCACTAGTCTCTTATTTTTACTCCCGGCTGGTTTCACAGGCTACTGCTACATCAATCCCAATGTTCTTGCCATTCTGCATCGGTACACACCAAGAGGAAAAAAGGCTCACCCAACCAACGAGTTATTGCTGCTGAGTAAGAGGAAAAGTAAACAAATAATGAATGGTATCTATTTAAAAGAGGATGATAAAGGAGCAACTACAAACTCCAAGACTCTTCTTTGGCAAGCTCTTTTCCTATGGATGAAAGTATTATTACTAATCATAAATAGTAGGTTTATTATAATGAAATATGCGTGCAGGTCTGGCAACCGAATTTGTTATACAAGAGACAACAAAAGATAATCGAAAGACGAGATGGGGGAATGTATCCCGAGTGCTGTCGTTATTGAATTAAATTATTATTTATCTATCTATTCATCCATGTGATCTCACTTCTCAACAAGGCACTTGGCTGGAATGGAAGATGAGCTTGTTTGCTCTTCAATATGGATCAAGTGAATGATCACAGTAATGAAATTGAAATTAGCTTGAATAGAAAGCCAAATAAAAGTTACATTCAAAGCTAGATTAAAGGTTTTACTTGTTCGTTAGCTCTTTTTGGGGAACTGACATTTAATAAAACTACCTGTACAACTACTTCAAATAGCGGGGCATATTTACTTACAGAAATTTCCATGTAATGGTGCAAAAACAAGAAGACAAGCATCATATAATGATGCGGATTTCAGGCTATTGGATTAGTGTTTGAAGCCATCTTCAGGACTGTAAATATGCCGCAAAATACCACATAAAATATGATGGGGACCACCATGATGAAAATAATTTTGTGTTGACCTTGGATGCTTTCGTAGCCCTGACCCACAGCTGGATGGTTAATCAGTCAGTCTGACATTAAAAACACCATAATAATGTACAAATGTAGTATAGTACATAGTATACATACTACAGGTTCCATATTCAAATGAATATAACAACTATTACAAAAGATGCAGCCTTAGAAAAGAATTTAGGATCTCTGCATGATTAACTAGTGTAGTGCTAGAAAGGGCTTTTTATATGGAAGTGATTTAATGTTGTTTATTTATGCATGCATAGTAATTTAGTGATAGGAATGCAGTTTTTTTCAATTGTGGAGCCTAGAGTTGAGAGTAGTTGATGTCACAGAAGAGTTAAAGAAACAAATTGTTCGTTGAAGGATATTTGATTGTCTTACAACATCCTAGACAACTAGATTAATTTTCCAATCAATATGTTGAGCTAGTACGGAATGCGCCCAAGATTTAAAACACGTAGCAATAAAAGCCTGTCGATTTGAAAGAATAAGCTAATGGCCTGAAACATATTGAATTATGGCTTTTACAAAAACGTGTAATGCTTATACCATATCCAATTGAATAATTTCAATGATCGGAAACAAACCGAAGATAAGAGTATCATCTAATGAGATGAAATGCTTCGATCTCGAGAGCAATACACATTCACTGTAGCTATTTACTAGTACAAAGATACGCGTTTCATTATCGGATAAACTGTTGTAAGAAAATTATGTCTCTGTTTGTAAACTACCTGACAGTCAAGGGATTTGCCTTTGAAATAGATTATTCATCTTTTCTTCTGCTTACAGAAATTGTAAAAGGAAAAACAAACTTTCAAACTGCACCAAATCTTACAGCTCACTTACATACCAGTTTAAATTATATGTAGCACTTGATTTTACTTTGAAGTATCCTAGTCTGTGACGAACCCTTAGCGTGTTAGACTTCGTTATTTATTAANTTTATTCAGTAGTACAAGTTAGCACCCTTAAGGACGAACAAAGTAGTTTTGCTAACAAGATAGTCAAGAAAATGATGAAATTACATTTATATATTATTTAGTCAGCATACTTTGCTACAACAGCTTCAAACATACAGGAATAGCCAAAACAGGATCACAAATGTTGATATAATTTTCTTTTTGTTCGTTTAATAAATACATTTTTAATTAGGTTAATTGATAGCAGAGCCTAAGACAATAATACAAATCACGTTCTTGCATTAGTCCTGTAAATATTCACCACCAAGGAAAACACCCTGTTTGTTCACATTCATTTACGCTTCATTCTGTACAACTTTCAAAAACCTACTCATCAAATGCTTCAGTGTTTTATGCCTGTTGTGACAGATCTATTGATCAGGTTAGGTTCTAAAGGGATACCCGACTGTATTGGGAAGTTTGATCCGGAGATCAGGGCTATAATTAGGTATGGGCTATAACGGTGTGGAAGCTTAGAAATATGCGTATGCAGATGTATTCAGTGATATTATTTAGTCAGCATACTTTGCTACAACAGCTTCAAACATACAGGAATAGCCAAAACAGGATCACAAATGTTGATATAATTTTCTTTTTGTTCGTTTAACGGGCTATAATTAGGTATGGGCTATAACGGTGTGGAAGCTTAGAAATATGCGTATGCAGATGTATTCAGTGAGCCGGTTTCGCGTCATCGACTAGATGCGTCACAACAGAACTGCACCTCTTATACCACGTGGAAGACAAATCCCATTATTTCGGGTTTTCCCAAGAGCTATCAGGACAAAAGTTGAGGAATGAAAATATTTTTGACTGGTTCATGAAACCATGCTGGCAGCGTTTGGAGAATCTGTTGAAAAGTAATTAATTCCTCCAATATGAAATGGTTTCTTTCCCATTCTATATCTTTTGTCGCCCGGTCTTGTTTAGCACCAACTAACTTCTGATGTCTGGAACTTTTGCTGACTGCTTTACATTTGTATTATGGAAACAGACTGGAGTTTTAGTTTGTTATTGTTATTACGAAGCTGAACTTTGTTCAGCTAGTAATGAGATCGCTAGCTGCGTCTGTCTGTCTGTCGGTCCGTCTGTTGGTGCTCTACAGGTCGTCCCGTTTGACCGATTTCAATCAAATTTGGCAGGCCAATAAGGAAGATCCCTATTGTTTTTCAGATTCCTACGTCAATTTTGACGGTTCCTGTCAAGCCATAACTTTCGTATTTATTTGTCCTGTCGTATGTATTTTTACAAGGCGTATAACGTATCGTTGGAACGGGCTCGGGTAAGGGTGTCCAATGGCATATGTTTGGGTTGACGATGCCAATCCTGAAGGTGTATGTGAGGTCCTAACTGTCGTCACATGTATTTTTACATGACGAGTGACATACCATTAAGACGGGCTCGGGTAGGGCTACTCAATGGCATATGTTCCGGTTACCTATGTCAATCCTAAAGGTGCCTGTCAGGCTCCAACTTTCGAAACACGTATTTGTACATGGCATAGCATTGGAAAGGACACTGGCAATGCTATTCAATGACGTATGTATATCTTGAATCAAAACTTATAACTTAACTTTTCATTCTTTTTTACGTTTCTATCAGACTATTATTGTCAGACTGTCACATTCAGTGCTAACGTTCAGCTTCGTCTTTATGGCTGTTCTTAACAGCTTTTATTACTCGCTCAAGTCTAGTGTTCGTCTTTAGAGAGAACATTCTCCAGTTTCCAACACACTAACCACTAATCTAATCTGCATCTTTGTTCTTATATGGCTTAATGTATGAAAGGACTATTATTATTAATAATTATTATTATCACGTAATTGAATCCTTAGAACGTTTCGAGTTGGCTTGTCACTTTGAATACACAACTTCAAGAATCACAAGCTCAGGCTTCAAACATATAACAATCAGTGTTTAGATCGTGACACCGTGTTGATAAAAGATCCCATTAGATATTATGCTGCTCCTCCTCCCTGTGGTCAGCTATCTAATTGCATTACGCGTAGCATTAGAGCTATAACTACTAAATTAGCTTCCATTTGAGTTGGTAAAGTTTAGAAGTTAAAACATTCGAGATTACAAGTAGCAATTTTACAATGTTTGTCGGATTCAGGAGACAGAATATGAATAGTCAAGTGATTCTAGATGCTAATGACAGGGAAAACAGGAATGGAGCTATTAATACCGTTACTTATATAGTGCCAAGGCGCTATACACTCTTCTGAAACAAACAATACATAACACGTTCCAATTTGGTAGGCACAGGCACACACAAAGCTATGCTTGTCGCTTGTGTCAGTTCTATTTATTCATATTCATTGTGTATAAGTTCATAACAGCATATCACACATGAGTTTCTACACTTTGCTTTTAACAAAGTGTCTTATCTCTAAGTGATTAAAGTGCGAAATCCGACTGATATCTTTCTAAGGGTATGCCAAAGCATATAAATGCTATTCTGGGAGAATTTCATAAAATGTGGTTGGTAACACAAATATAAAAATGAGTCATGGAGGTGATTTAAAACAAATGCGTTGGAGCAGTATGTGTTTAATTACTTAATGTCAGTTTTTGTCGACTTTGCAAAATGTCGGGATTCTCTTGTTCTCTCCTACTTTCTCCATATCTTTTAGTTACATCCCTTATTCCATTTAATGTGCGATAAAGTAACATGTTCTCTAACGTTTTTTTGGTTTTGTTTGTTTGTTCAACTAATAGAATCTCGCTATCTTTTCACCATCAGTTTTGAGTTGGTCTCCGTTTATCTAACCGCTGGGGAATCAAGAAGGAAAAAGGCTCAAATCCTATCTTTAGATGTAAGCCAGCAGGATATTTTTTTTCTTCAGACTGATAAAGTGGACTCAGCAATCTGCTTTTACTGAAAGCACTTCTACTCCTTAGGATTCTACAAACCACTCAAAATAGTTGAAAGGAAAAGAAGAGGACGAAGGACATCGACGTTGACTTGAGCTTAAGTGTGTGCCCACTAGGAGCCATACAAGAGGGGCATCATGATACCTATACTTCTCTGGATGAGTTGCTTCACCGGCATTCAAAATCCCAATAATTGCCATCGCACTCCTATCATGAGTTGTAAGATTTTCTTATACATTTCTCTTTCGCTATTTTAAGTGCTTCCATTTAATCTCACATTGAAAACACTTAAAATTATTACATTCATGTTCACCATTCTACGATTTATACTTACATTGACTTCCTTGCGATTTGCGATTAGTGAAAAAAAATATTTTATTGTTGAGGCCACCCACTTTAATCCAGACTGCACAGTTACGTGGAAGACTTTACAAGAGGATTTATAAATAATATAATCAATCCTACATATGCAATTGCTGGATTCACTAATTATTACCTGTTTAACATTTAATTAAACCAAAATCAATTCTGATTTATCATGCGTTTATTTAAAATTATTTAAAATTAGTTTGCAATTGCGTTGAGTAGGGTTCTATGCGCAATTTCAGATTCAAAGCTCTTGTAAACTATAAAATATGAATTCAACTAAAATATTTGAGTGGCTAAGTTGTTAACTATAATAAAAAAATACATGTATACGATTCGAAGTAATATTTATACTCTTTATCCAAAGATACACTGATTTCTAAAAGGCATTTTAGATAGTTTTGTCAAGTTACACAGGGCAACCCTTGCAGGGAAACTAAAGTTACGCTGTCTTTCTGTTTGCAACACAATTTACTCATCCGATTTCCTGCCATTTCAAAGCCAGCCTTCCATAATTTAGTTTAAAAATAGACTGCTCATTTTCTCTTAACAGTCTCTTCATCTCTCATTTCAGTTTCAATCACCAATTCTTTCACTTCTTCGACTCGTCTTATTTTTCAAGGTGGCAATATTAGTCTCCTAGCATGAAAGAAAGATGACATTTTGAGAGAAAGTTGTATGTTAAGAGGAAGTTGACAAAAAGCCTCTCCATTCGTTACTTGTTCTTCTTCCATTTGTTCGTCTTATAATGCCAAAAGGTCGTAATACACTGTTTTTCTCGGTTTTTGGCCAAATATACTCTGACCGTATCTACAATCTACGAGCTAAGTCGAACGAACATGAAAAACGATACAAATGGATGAGTGCTTGTTTTAGATGACGATTCACAGGGAAAAAATGTCTTTCCAGTACCACTACTGAGTTTGAGTTAGTGTCTGACTCTGTCTAAATGGCTCTTATTTTCTGTCAGATTCTGGAACAAGAACAAAATCCATTGCTACTTACCAGCTCTCCTGTTTATTTACAATTGACAAAAAATTGCAACGTTCCCTCCACAATAAATAATGGGTATGATGGCATTGAAAGTACATCGAAAGCACTCTAAAGTAAAACTGGAGTACTGGAGAGGACGAAGAGTTCTGGTAATGGAGCGCTTTGCATTTTGACTCGTCAAGTGGTTTTCGTGTTTTTTTGCTTTACGGACGAAACACGTTGGAATGTTTTATCATTAGTAAAACAAACGGAGCTAAACCACATAACCAGGAAATAGATATAAAAAGAGAGAGAAGAAAAATGTTTCTTAAAACTACTTAGCATCACCATAATCCTAATGACAAACTGAACTGTGCTAGTGTTATAATCGCTTTAAGAGATTTCTCTAACCAGTTTGTTGTGGGAGATCTTGTATAGCAACGATTTTACATTCTTCGCCTAAAAATGGAATTAGATGAATTCCTAAAAATTTATTGCATATCCACTATCCACATTCATTTTTACACATCAATTTCGTTTATGGGCGAATATTTCATTAAGATTTTGTGTAACAAAACACAACGCAATTTTCCCCGCATATAATTTATACGCAAGCATAGCTAAAAGACTCGCAAAAAGAATGATGGTTAATCCCATATTCCAGGACCACGCAACCATGACGTGACAGGAATAATAAAGTTTATATTTTGGTTATACACCCATAACAATGCCTGATGATATCATTATTATCTTTCACTTGAATACAATCCTTTGTGTTTGTAAATATTAGTGACATTAGGGCTAGGATGAAGGACGAAAGACCAACATTAGATGCTGGTTGGGCAGATTTTCCGTTCATCCTCAACAACACAGTCTACCGACTGTGTATGTACTCTACTGTAGGCACAGTACTGTTGATAGTCTATTTTTTCTTTTATAAATCTGTCTTGTGGGTTAAATTTGGAGCCTTGTAGAGAACAACGAAAATTGGCTGCACTAGAAAAATGATAATATTTATTGTGACAGAGGGCTAGTTTAAAGAGAAGCTTTATGCAAATTGTCGTTCTTTGCTATGTAAGTTGTCATGTTGTAGGTGAATGATGGAGAAAGCACTGACGATGATGATAATCATTTTGGGGACATTGCAAGTTATGCAGCCTATATACTTTACTACTGTCCAACATTACAATCAGTTTTATTTCACTGCAAATTTCCGCTTTTCACTTTTGTAAATGCCGTAACTGTTACGATTTCGTTGTTGGCATTCATAAGCAAATTGTTTTTGTAGGAATGACTACAGTAACTGTTATTAGTAAGTAATTTAGAAAGGGTAACAGTCACAGCTTTACATCTCATCTATTATTGCTGGAGATTTACATCACTACGAGATACGAAATCCCTTTTCTCTCCACAAGCTCTCTCTTTTTTTACATCACATTATGTGTCGACATTCGCAGAATATTATCATTATTTAACAATTACAATATTTTGCAACTGCTTCCTTAAAAAACTTTTTGATAATAAAAAAAATTGTTGCAAGGATGTACCAATGTGGAAGGAAGTTCTGCTTGGCTGTAACTTTCTTATCCTTTATCAGCGTCTGTTTTTCTAAAAGATATGGACCTGAATGTGCTAATTTTATTGTATTTCTAGTGTATATCTCTATCAGAAACCAGCGGATTTTTTTATGCAAACGTTAACATGACCCATTAATGTTTTGATGTACACACGAGTATTATTAATTGACCCTATTTATTTTTGGCGGATGGCGTTTGTTCGTTGACTATGTTGTCGTTCAAACTCTGTCATACCAAATCATTTACCGACTAAACAAATTGTCGATAACGCACGGATTTGTTGGCCTGTCCGTCAGACCGAGCCGGCAGTTGAAAAGTTCACTATTCAAACTTCAGTGAATATGACAGGAGCACTATTTCGTATTCAATGCTTCGAATTTTATCGCCATTTTTTTATATTCGGTCTTTGGTTTATTGCCCTGTAGTACTTAGTCCATCCGTATTCATTTGATAGAAGAGTATTTTCTTGTTACCAACAAAGAATATAAGTGAAATAGATAAAATGGAACTTAAGTATTCATAAAGACACTACTTTAAAAATCAACCATGAGAACATATCTGAGTCAGTAAATTGTTGCCATGTGGAATGAAATCGTTGGACATGAATACATATCCAAATCTGGTACATTTTTGGGTTGCAAGGACTGTTTAAAGTGATCTTAAATCATCCACGACATGAAAAGGCTTACAAAGTAACATAGGAGAAAGTTTGTTCCTAATAGGCAAATGTTGGATTTTTCAAAACCATAAGAAAGGAAAGAATCAGAGAAACTCTTCGCATAAATTGCCTTTGGTTAAGATACAAGAGGCTAAGTGGAAACCTCAAGAAGCTAAATCTAGCTATTAAAAATGCAGCTGAAGTAATAAAGCCAAACATTGTATCAAACAAGAAACAAGAGAACCCTGCTGTTTTAATGCACTTTAAGATTTTGATAGCTCAAGGGTAGCAACGGAAAGATGGGAACTAGGAAAACTGTTTTGATCGGCAACATATTCATAGCCTGCTACTGTTTATTTAAGAATAGTTTCTAACTGACGCATCTTACGAAATCATCATGAAAGGGAAATGAGAAATATGTATGTGGTACACAAGCGGTGGTTAGGGAAAATCTGTAAAATACAATCTTGCTCGTTTCACACAGCCCCCGTATACTCACAAATGCACCATACAAAATATTAATTATAGAATCTCGACTGCAAATTCTGCTCATTCTTTTTGGTGCATAAAGTTGCCAAGCTGCATTTGTGGCAATTCTGCTAAAACGTCAATTTAACTACTAGACAGCATACATTCAAATAAGTACCACCCACAGTTTGACCATAAGTCGTTTGAAGCATATGTTTGTAACTGGTTTACTTTACGGGTGGTGCCAAAAGCCAATAAAGTCTCCTGTTTGTTGCGATCCGTTCGATTTGAAACAAAAAGTTTGCTTTTGCATGAGCAAGCTTTTATCCGTAAGTTGTGAAAACGTGATACAGTCTTAGCGACAACTACGTTCAAATTGGCTATTAATACAAATGAACTCTGTCGTGCGTTTTAACATGATGAAGCAGGTTTTCTTGTGATAACATTGCTTGCTATTTGCTTTGTTTCTATCTACAGTGCCATTGTTTAATTAGTTTGTGCAATATTGCTTGTTGTAGTGAGCTACTGCACCTTGCACCTGGGTTTGTTCTGTGAATTAAAAGCAAACATGTAAAGTAAGGCACTGCAGTGGTAACCCCCACACTGACTTAGTTGGAAATTGTGAAAAGCTCATTTTGCAGAAAAAAACAAGCACACGTAATATACACTTTAATAGGTATATATAGTGCGAATAGTGATTTTAACAAAACCTGAGCAAGTTTCCCTTTCAAGGGGTACCCTTTTCTAGAGGTAATAGTGGAGCTCTTGATGGAGGACAGCGACTACTCGTGAAGTCACCACCATATTCCCAGTCATCACTTTCACCTACTTTATGCTTGGTGAAATGTGCTCACAACTTTCGCACCAGAAAATTAATCAAATCACGCTCCACTGAGTTTCTTTCTTTCTTTCACACCAGTCCAAACACAACCAGTTGCATTCACTAAGATTTTCTCCTTGTTTTCTTCCTCTTTGAGATCATTTGATGAGTGTCGACGAAGGAATAAATGAAAAGTTAGAAAACTTTCACTTCAAGTAGTTTGTGAAGCTCATTGGAACTGCTAGATAATATGGGAAGGAGCACTTGTACCATGCAAAGTTATTCTTTACCATAATTTTGTACATTTTCAGATCAATTGAAAAACATTTGGAATCCAACCAACCCTTTCCTTTCAAGAAACTACGAAAATGGAACATGGGTGCGAAACGATTCAACAATTGATATGAGACTTCTGATGGGAAAAACTATTAAGGTTGCTTTGGTAAATGTACGTGAAAAGAGAGAACAGTGAGAACAAATTTCTCAACGATAAACCTATATGACAAGTTGTAATTTAATCGATAACATTGTTTTGTTGTTGTTGTTGTTTTTGCTGTCGTAAGCACAGGAAACCCCATGGGTAAAAGAAACCATTCGGGGAAACAATAGCTTCAAAGGCGTTGCGAGACAGATTCTGGGGGTGTTTCGAGAAACGCTTGGATTCGACTGGGAGCTGGTATTTCCTGAAAGTGGAGACAATGACATTGGCATTTATGACGCTAACAAAAAAAAGTGGACAGGAGTACTGGGGTTGCTCATGGAAAAAGTATGACAGTGAAACACCCTGAGTTTTTAAACTCCTCCTTCAAGTACGTTTTACCATTATTTTGATCCTCATTGTCGTTTTAGAAAGCAGACATTGCATTAACATACACCAGCCAGTTGCCTGAGCGAATGGAAGCTTTCGACTTTTCCCGGCCATTTGGTGAAGAAAAATGGATGATCATGATGAGTCGACCTCAAGAAACAACCGATGGAGATGGACTTATAGCTCCTTTTCAGCCGGAGGTAAGTCCTTATTATTTCAATTCCCGTTCAGTTTCACCCGTAAACCTAAGTACACTTGACAAAGCATAGGGGATGCCAAACCCAAAGAGTGGGGTCGCGTTCAATATAACGTAAGAAAGTCGTTATAATGCAATTTGAGCATCATACTATGCATTTTAAAAGTGTTTTTTGTTGAATCGCTGTGAATTGAGACTAAACAAATGAACCGAAATGTATCATTAGCGGGTTGAAATTCGTATACAATATGATGTTATTGATGTTTGGTGTTTACCAACAGACAAAAAAGTTTTACTTTTTACGTTACATTTAAATATTTTAGCAGAATATTTGTAAAGCACTACAGCCAAACATTTACGAGGAATTTAGTGCATAGTTTATTGTCATTTTGCTATTCAATTTATCGCAGTGGAGGATTGAAGATTTTGCCACCATTATGATTTTGAGTTTCTCCATGGAAAACTTAACGACTATATGCCTTGCGGTGTTTGGCATATAATAGTTTTTTTTCTTAGGCATTGCCAAGCTAAAGCTATTGAGATCATGGCTTACATATTATCTG